>JANHFL010008464.1:7746-22808 GCA_032468155.1 Oxyrhabdium leporinum
ATATATATGTATACACACAAGTATGAGTGCATTCATTGCCTTACCTAAAAGAATGGGCTAAGGAACAAAACCATAATATTATGGAAGCAGTGTAAGTCCACTGGACCTACTTGGCTATAAACGTAAGACCTTACAAAGACTTTCTGAGTACTAATCCAGTCACAAAACCAAGGGTGAGACTTTTTTTTCTGAGTTGTATCTGTAAATGAATTAATTCCTTTCATGAAAGTACTATATTAACATTATTACTTACTATGTATTTAAAAATAAGAGCAGTATATTTACATTTGCACTAAACCATGTGATTTGTTTGGTTTTGACTTATTGTGTGAACTTATTTGATCAGCAAACAATATGTAAAACTAGTCACTATTAACATTATGCATTTTTATTATTATAATTTTAGCACTGTTGAGGAGAACCGGTATTTATGGCATTTGTCTTCAGATGCCTGGTTAACTTTAGAGTTTAGGGTATTGTGAACCAGTTTGGGAAGAGCACAACTTCATGCTCTGTGTCAGGAAAGCAAATTAATTCATCCTGATTTGAGAAATGTATTTTTTCTATTAATGTGTTTGGAAGCCTTTGTCATTTCCTCAACCTAATATTCCACTGAAAGGAAATAATAAATCCAATATTATGGGTTTATATAGCAAGCAGATTTCACAATCTGGGCTCTCATAAGGTAGATTATTGGGTTATGTATTGCAACCCTTAAAAATGTTTCTCAAGCTTGGCGATCTTAAGATGTGTGAACTTTAATTCCCAGAATTTCCCAGCCAGCATGATTAGCTGGGGAATCCTGGGAGTTGAAATCCATATATGTTAAAGTAGCTAAGATTGAGAAACACTGCCTTAGATAAATTGCACCTTCCCAGAAGATGAGCTGGAACATACTGAATCTTTCCTTTTTTGGCCACTGGAGGAAATGTAGGAAATGCAGATCCCAAATCTGCTACCTTCCATGTATCCCATGTTATAAATATATATTTGGAATGATTTGGAAATGGTGGTAGAAGGAATCTTGTAGTGAACAGTAAAAGCACATAAAGGAAACCTTCGCTGGTTTGATGACCGCTCCCTTGTACAGCATGGCTGCTGCCTCTTCCTTCGGGATTAAGAATTCCTGCATCTCTTCTTTTTAACTAATTGAAGTTTATGGTATATCGCCGGCTGTTGCCTAAGACTAAAAGCAGTCCACACCTGCTTTCAAAGAACTCCTCGGGAAGAAAAAAAAAAAGATAACAGAGAAGCTTTTTTGTTACGTACTTCGCTTCGAGAATTTCGGATCTGGCGTTTACAAGCTTCCCAAATGGCTCAATGCCCGTGTCTTCCAAAGATCGCCGTTATCTTTCTCCGCAAGTTCCTTTCTTGGGGGGGGGGGGGTGTCCGACTTTGAATCCAATCCTGGCAGGTAAGGGTGCGCTCAGCACAAGAGGACTCAAGCCATCAGCGGGTTAGGAAACAGCTAACCGTCGGGAGATGAACCTGAGCTAGCCGAGTGGCACTCTTCCACCGTCTCGCACCCGGCGGGGGGGACATTCTCTTCGTGCCGCTTGAGTGTGTCTGAGCGACTGACACTGCAGTTTCGAGTCCTAGGAAGACCTTCAGAGAACTCAGTTCAAATAGCGCCGGAAAAGCATTCTGGCGTGAAGCGAAAAAACGGAAACCAGTTGCACAGAGAAATCCTAGTAGCAGTTCCTTGAGGTTGGATATTTTTTCAACCCAAAGGAGGAACATATACCTCTATCTGTTTGAAAATCAACCTGCTAACTGATATTTTATGAAATCGTAGAATGACAGAATTGGAAGGTACCCAAGAGGTTATCAAGTCAAACATCCTGCACAATGCAGGATTCACTACACCATCCCTAATATGACTATCAGTGACTGTCCAGCTTCTATTTGAAAACCTCAGTGAAGGGCCACTGCATGTGAATAACTTGTTCCACTGACTGACAGCTCTTACTCTCCGGAAGTTTTTAATACTAAGCCTGTACCTACATTTTTGAAATTTCATCCAGTTAGTTCTAGTCTTAAGCTTTAGAAAAAGTAAAAATAAATTCAAACAGTGTTTCAGGTATTTGAAGACAGTTATCAAGTCCTCTCTCAACCTTGTCTTCTGTAAACCATTAAAAAGAAATCATTTAGGGGAATATTCCCCCCCCCATTACAGATACTGTTGGAACTATGACTGCTAGCATAATATTAATAAGATATTTCAAACTAGAATCTTTGAAAAAAAAATCCAGTGTTTTAAGATTCAGTGGAAAGTGCAGAAGACCTTTAGTATTTGATTTTAGAAATGAACATGAGTTTTTTCATATATGCAGTGCAACACTTTGAAAAGTTACTGTACTCATATGCCGGAAAAAAATCATCTGTAGTTTTTCAAGATTTAGTCATTTGGGAGCTAGAATGAGTCACTTTTTAAATTTGGCATTGTAAAACACAATGACAAAAACAGGCATCACTGAGGGATTTTGATGCTAACTCCACAACAGCCAAAAATCTAAACATGGAACAATGTACGGAATTTCACTGAAGTCTACCTTATCTTTTGTAACCAAACTCTCTTGTTCATATTCCAATATACAATTCCTTGTTCTAAGCTGAGAAGAAAACTTCCCAGAAATGATTTAGTATAAATATTGAGAAAATGTTGCCTGTATTTTTGAAAAGTCTGAAAGAACTTATTTGGCTCTTTTGGAGAGGGATATAAATCTTAGAGACAGCTAAGTTAATTTCAGAGAGATGAGGTATGCCTGTATTATGATTCATTTTGTAGTGATTCATAGGAGAAGCCATCAGGCATGATTCATAGCAGAATTAAAATGTACCATATGTTGTTGTGTTTTTTTTTTAACATTTCAGTAGGCAAACATCACTTTGTAGCAGCAAATACCCACAGCAACAATGGTCCTCTTTCACTGCATCCTTCCCCTCTTTATTATGATATAGTAACTGAAGAAATGTGAGTTTAAATGTGAAACTGATTTAAAGGACTATATGAGCTTGGAAAAATTAAACTTTGTCCCAGTTGGATTTATACTACAGGAATATTTGTTTGTTTAAAACATTGTATTTTAGTCCAATAGAAACAAATAGTTATAAAAGTATAAAACACAAATGTAATATATTTTAGAACATTAAAGTCATCTATCTTGATTTTCTGGAAGAAGGATGGGGTTCAGAGGTAATCATTAATGTTAAAGGAAAAAGTTTCCATCATGGTAGCCCAATCAGAATACAGTGAAGAGTCTCCTGCTTTTGCTATTCACTTGTGGTTACAAAAAAAAAACCTAACAGGAAAGCGGGGGTGGGGGGGAAAGACCCCTTGTTTCATAATACTTTTATGAGCACTCACTACAGGTGCAGAATTTCAGCAGTTTTGGTTTTCCCATGCATGACTTTAGATTTTTCTTACTTAAAAAAAAAAAAGTTTTCAAATTAAACAAAAAATCAAAGTAGCTAAAAGTCTAGAAGAGGAATGTATAAAAATTAAACTAATGAGGAAATTCAACATAAAGTTTAATATATTTTTAATTCTTGGCAGAAAATATGGCAGCCATATTTTGTAGAAGGGCTCTGAGGCAGCCACTTCCTATTGTTCATTCAGCGGCCCTGAATTGAATGTCAAGAATTAAGGTATTTTTCAGAGATATTTCATTGATATTTCATATACAAGACACTTCTGCATAGAAACTGATGGATCACCATGTATTAATAAGTGTACCTGCCATTCATTTTTCAGGTTCTCTCCCTTCCTTCCTTCCTTCCTTCCTTCCCATATTTTAACTGCTTTACTTTTAGTTCTCTATCTTTTTTAACTACAGGAAGACATCTGAAAGAGATGTAGATGTAATTATACAGTACAAATATATGTTTTCTTCAGATTGGAACTACTTTTTTTAAAAAGAGAAAAGTCAATGTCCAGAATCACAATGAATATATCATCATAATTAGGGTCACATGAAAATAACATCACCTCTCAATATGTCACTAAAATTCTGCAGTGAAGATTTCAAGCAAAAACCTTGTCACAGAAATAGAAAGTAGTATCAAACATTACAATGTAAATAATTACATTGAAGCTATAGGGTTCGATGTAGCTCATATAGTTATGAACTACAGATATTCAGTGTTTATTCGTCTCACAGAATTACTACTAATCTGATCAGTGTCTTTCACTTAAGCCCAGCTCTCAAAGTTGTTTTCTTTATATAAAATCATAGATATTAACTTAAACTCTGTGAAATCAAAGTTTAAATTATGTATCAGATTAAAATTGAAGAGAGAGAGAGTCTGAGAAAGGGAAGTTTGAACATTTGCTGATTGGTTCTTTTTTCTCCTCTAAGTAACCTTAACTGGTCCATTTACATCTGTGAAAGTAAGATGACTTTTCAGAGCACAGAGTTTGGTTTCCAGGCCAGCTTACGTACATAGCACCTCTAGTTTTAGAATATAACTTGGCTTGGCATTTTCTCTGTAAAAAAACCTATATCTAGGTAGGAATCTGTGGACAATTGGTTTCAGTGTTAAATAGACACCAAGGAAGGTGGGAAAGGGTTGTTTGCATACCAAACTGAGGGGTAGGTTCACTTTTCTTTGTAAAAAAACATGCTGATGTGGCATTGGATGCCACTGTTTGATCATGAGAAGCGATACTAGAGCTCCTGCTGACACAAAATCTCACACTTAGGAGTCTTAGCTCTCAAAAACATAGGAACAGTATTTACACCACTTGGAGGAAATGTCAACCACTTGCCCAATTAATTTGTAAGCAGGATAGCAGTGCCCCTCACCACAGTGTCCACCTGCATCAAGAAAACTACGTTACGTTACAATCATTAGAACTATTATTATTTTATTAAATTTATTTACCAGCCATCTCACCACAAATTGATCATGATTTAATCTTTATCAGAATTCATTTGGGCTTAGTCTGGAGATTGCAAGTTCTCTCCAGCATGAGGAATAAACTAATTCAGTGGATTAGGAAACTTGGTTTCCCTAGAACTGGACCGAAAACATCTGACTTCTAGATGATAGCAAAGAGATACCTAAGGCTTTCTGATGTCACCAGACTTTTGCAGCTCAGATCTGGTTACTTAATATAGTTGCAATTTCTTCAACTGCTGTATTTATTACTGTGACTCAATACTATATCCTGCTTAAGCTGCAATATCCATTATTTCTTAAACATCTTTAGATCACAAGAAGCATTATAATTCCAATCTTAATCTTTTCAAAACAAATCTTACTGATCAGTGAAAGTTAAGCTGAATAAAGTGGTATAAAACAACCACATAGACACAGGCATACATGACAGCCTCAAATTGGACAGATACTCTAATACAAGAAGAACAGGATTAGCTCTTTCTTACAATATGTAGAGAAATTGTAGACACAAGTTTCTTTGTATGCTAATCTCCCTTCTTCAAAGAATAGCTTTACAACTAGCTAGAATTGGTATAATGGTTAAGAAGCAGGCCTAGAAATAAGTTCAAGGTGGTTTTTGAATTCTAGTCCTGTTTTAGGTATGAAATTCAGCTGGATAACTTTGGGCCAATCCCTTTCTTTCAGCCCAACCCATTTCACAGAGTTGTTGTTGTGAGGAAAATGGGAGGAAGAAGAAATGTTGGGTATGTTCATTTCCTTATTTATAAAAAAATAATAAAGGCAGAATATAAATATTTTTTCAGTGCAAAAAAAGAGAAGAAAATCAAGAGGTGCTGCAATATATTTAATAATGGCCATGTTACTGTAATTAAGGCAACAAATAAGTCTTATTTTTCACTTCACTAAAGACAGCTGTCCTAAATATATAGATAAATGAAAAGGCAATGCAGCAAAAAATTGCCAAAGGAATAGAAATTTTTAAAAGGGAGAATTGTAATTGTCTTTCTGATTTGCATAGTCCTTTTCTCCTGAAATTTTATTCAACACAGGAAAATCCTTAAGATTGGGCAAACATAAAATTAAATCTCTATAGGCTAGAAGTTAATTAACTAGGTACATTTAGTCTAGAACAATAACCTTCTTTTCCCACTCTTAGTTAAAGTATGATGCAAAGCAGAGCCTGTTTAACTTGCTTTTGGCTCAGATAACAGAAAAAAGGCTTACTTGAATCTGCTATCAAAACCTCTCTTAACATAAATCCTCTTCATTTGTATTAAGAGACATAAGTCAACCAAATAACTATCAGCTTTTACATATGTTCTTTTCCACTCACTTAAGCTGGAACAAGATATCTTTGTGACGTGAAAGATGGCTTAAGCATTTTTCCTCACGTACCAATTCCAAGATAAACATATCACCTTTTCCTCTATAGTTTCTCATTCTACTATTGTTCCCTCTCAGCTCTCAGCTGTTGCAGGCTAAAGTACCATTTTAATCTCTGTATTACACTATCGCTAGGAGGTGTTGATAGATAGATCTTCTGTGAATATATTTAATCCATTTCTGGCCCCAATTATTTTTTTAGCTTTGTCAGCATCCCATAACAACAAGAATTTCTTTTTTTCCTTTTTACTCTTTTTTGTTCTTAGTGATGGGCAGTGATATTTAAGTTTGATTCTTATTTCTTTTGATTTCCTTAAGGAGGTTTTTATTAAAAACAAAAGTGTCTTTCCCTGCCCCTGCTTCTGTGTCCTGTAGCTAAACTCCTGGGGAGGAAGAAAAATTACAATACTAACATAGACCATGGATACAGCTTTGCTCATGCCTCAAAATAAGTATGACTATGATCAGAAAGTCATAGTTAATTCTCAGCTAGGATTAGATGTGTTCAATAATGAGAGACCTCAGTATTAATCTATGCACAACTGTGAAGATCACTGAATAACTTGTGTACCATCACTCTTTTTCAGTCTAACCTATCTTATAATACGGTTATAAAATTAAAGAAAGGAACTATCAATACAGCTTTGAATTCTTAAAAAAGAAGCTCATGCTAAAATATATATAAATAAGAATATTTAGAAATTGTATACAGTATATGATGATTAAATGCAGCAAGGAACTTTCTTGCAGAAATTAACTAACTGATAAAAATATAAAATCTATTTTTTAATACAAAGCGACCTCATTTAATCATGTTAATTTGCTTTGCTCTCACCAACTCCTTGTGTTCCACTAGCACTAAGACATTGATATTCTTGTAGCAAAAACATACCAAGCTTAATTGCTCATCTCATTTTTATGTTGAATTGTCTGTATCTGCAGTATCAGTTGCCTTCCTTCTTATCTCTTTAGCCATCCATGATGCTATTGTCTAGTGCCTCCTTCACCAATATGGTGATTGAGTTATTTATTTAATTCCCACATTTATTATTTTTAACAAATAACTCAAGATGGCAAACATATCCAACACACTTTTATTTTCCCCACAACAGCAACCCTGTGAGGTGGGTTGGGCTGAAGAGAGTGACTGGCTCAAAGTTATCAGGTAGTTTCCATGGAAAAGGAGGAACCTGAACTCATGGTCTCCTATACCCAGGTATTTCAACCACTAGATCAAACTGGCTCTCTGGTTTCCTACAGTATTGCCTTCTATGAGCTGATGCTGATCCATCAGGTAACTTTTCACACCATCTGGCTGCCACGGGAGCCCCAGGTTATCTGTTTAATCACATGCCCTCCCACAACATGATTTCTTGAGAAATAATTAATGGAAGACTCCTCTCAGATCTCTGAGCTCTGAGATAAGAGGAAAAGGCCATAGGGTCCCTCTTTCCTTGGGTTGTAAAGGACCCAATTTTTATGTGAACTGGCTTTCATAATTTCTAAATTACACAGTACTAAAAAAATCAAATTCATTGATTAGTATATCAGGCCGTTTCATTCATATAGCTCTTATTTTATATTTTCCTGAAATAATCACTCTTAAAATAAATGTTCAGTAAGATAAGATTTGGATGGAACCTTATCTATTTAGTGAACATGGAAGAGATACAATACTAAAGCTAATTTAGGAATTGAAATATTAATGGACAAATTAAAAGAATTTGGTGCATTAGCAGGCTTTAAGTTTAATAAACCGAAAAAGATGTTAACAAAAATAGAAAACCAAACACAACTGATAAATAAAATGGATTTTAAGATTGCAAAGAAGGTAAATCATCTGATGTCACCATGATAAATATGAACTGCACATTGTTTCACAATAACTATATTATGACATAGTATAAATATAAAATTTCAAAAAAAAAAATTAAGACATGGACTGAAGTTAAAAAAGATACGTTAAAAAACAGTTGCCTTGTGGCAAGATGGGTGGCAAACAAATGTAATAATATTTCAGGTCCTTTGGAAGGACTCAATAGATGGACAAAAATGCCAAATCCAGTCTACACATTTGGTTGACTGAATGATGAACCAAATAATAATGTTAAGATGGAAGAAATTACAACTGACATTTTGGGGGAGAATTTCATTGAATAAAAATGACTGTCTTGCCTAGAAATATATTTTTTTTGTTTCAGACAACTCTTTTGGAAATCCAAGTACCATTTAAAAACTGGCAGAGGTTATATCTAAATGTGTGTACAGGTGAAAAACCATGAGTTAAATATATGTTACAATATGAAAGAGTAGAACTGAGTTTACCTGATTTTAAACTTTATTTTGAAGCTTGCTGTTTAGATTTAGATGAAAGAGAGGAGAAACAGAAGACTTTGGAATTAGAAGGACATGGCCTGAGATTTGGGTGGCATAGATACTTGTAGTATGATGAAGTCAGGATTAATGTGGATCTTAAAAAATAAACATTATTTAAGGCATGCCAAATTGAGAATAGAGAATAAGTACAGACACAGCTTGTGCCCAAAAACACGGTTTGGCCGTCATATTATACACCAGAAATAATAGGGACACATAAATGGTTGACTTTTTCTGAGATATTACAGTTTTGCCAAGGAGAAGTTAAAATAAAATCAAGAGAAGAACTGGTGGCTAAAGAATGTAGCTGTCAATGGACCTCTTATTTACAGTAGACCAAATAATTTGTAATTTTGAACATTGTAAGATTGAGCTTGAAATAGAATTGTGTCAAATGATGACCATGTAACTGCTAAAATGTAAACATTTTTATTGAAATTTGAAACAGAAGAACTAATGAAAGAATGATATTAACTGGCTAAAAATGGTTGTGAATATACAAATGAAACAATGAGAAACTGTGGCTGAAATAATTGTAATTTATATTATATTTAAACTGACATTTTTTATAAAATGATCTATAATTATTATATAGCACCATATTGCCTAGAATGTATAAAGGCACTTCAAATTTAACTTGGAAAGTGAACAACAAGAAGGGACTTTTTATCATGTTTGATGTACATGTAAAATAACTAGAAAGGTCTAGATTAAAATGCATACATTGATTCGGAATATTGAAACCCATGCTTTTTCTTTTGGGACAAATGCTTGAAAAACATTATGGAACTTTGTTTTTGTATATGATAACTGCAGCAAAGGTATTGTATGCACAAAGATGGAAAGGTTCAGCACTATCCACAGTGGACTAATGGTTGGTGAAGATGAGGGAACTTGCTAAACTGCTGATTGGAACTCTTATAGACTTTTTGCAAGACAGAAAAACAGGAAATGATTAATGGTTTTGATGACTAGACAGGATCAATTTTAGAAAGAATCACATTAGAAAGATCACTTGTAATCATAGAGTAAGAGATAAATTTCATGTAATTGCTATGAAGAAGAGTGGAAGCTACTTTGTACTGTATGTTTTTTGTCTTTTCTTTTACTTTTTTTGCATTTTAGCTTTTTTTTTCCTTTCCTTTTTTTCTTACTTATACTAATTTGTATTGGATTTTAATCTTCCTTTTATTTTTTTAATAAAAATATGTAAAATATATACTAGAAAAAGTAAAAATAAGCATTGACATATTGGCTACTATAGGTGATGTTACTGATGATGTGCAATAAAGATGCTTTTCAAAGAAACAATGAATCCCAAGAAACTTGTAGTCTTCATTTTGTACTGAGGTATTTATGAAGTAAAATACAGTTTAAGGACAATTTTACATATTTTCTATTATTTTCATCAAATATTACAGGAACTTTAGACAATACTGGTCTTTATATGTAACCCTTTTAAATTTTCACAGTATTTCTTTGTTTATTTGTTTGTTTCAGGGAATGTCCATTCAGGAAGAAACAGCAGAATAGAAGTACAATGTCTTTAACTGATTACATCACAAACCACTCATAGATCAGAGGAAAGCAATGTGTTTGGTTCTTGGCTCAGGTATGAGTGAAAATAATTTTACACTGAAATTCTCTAATTAATTTTGAAATATTCTGGTATTCCTGTGTGCATTTCAGGGACTGGGAAGATGTAAATTATCAATAATCACAATCATTGTGCAATGTAATTTTCATAACATTTTATAGTGCTTTGTTGATACTTAGGGCTTGAGTTTTTAAATTTTCTATAGACCCATATTCACCCATGTGGTTATTATGTATTTTAAAAAATACTGTTCATAACATTCTGAACTTTAGTGGAATTGATATTTGCAATGCTTAATTATAGAAAGATGTGCAATTGGTGCATCTGAGATTTAAATCTTGTATACTTTTAATTGAAAGTAAATTCCATCAAATGCAGGAGAAGCAAACAATTTTGATGTGACACTTATCTATATACATGATGGAGAAATAAATTAGTGGTTCAATGAAATTGGTTATATAAATGGGTTAAATCTTGCTTTAGGGATGCCCCAAAGTATTATCTCCCAAATGTAATGGCTATCCCTGTTCTGAACAAAATGCATATCGTTAAGATTTATATAGTAATTCTTGAATGAGTTGTAGAATCCATCTATGTTCATGTGTGTAAAATTTTTAACAGTTTGCATATAATTTATTACTCTGGCGAAAATGCATTATAGAATAAAACAGAAAAAAAAAACCACAAAAAATATAGTGTCTTTTTGCAAAATAGGTCCTTTTTGCAGAAATAATGGGAAGCAGTTGCATTTACCTCCAACATTTTAACATAAATGGCAAACATTCTTGAAATCTTTTGCTTAAATACCTAAGCCTTTCATTTGAAATAAATAATTCAGCTAGGTATTAATTTAAGAATATGCAGTTGACTCAGGTGCACAAAGTAAATTTGTGCCGAATGCAGAATACTAGGTATTTAAAGCATTTGTATGTTTGCATTGGTTTTAGCTAAAAAATTTAAAAAAGCATCCTACATGTCCTGCAGAAGAACAGAAATAAACAGTAGGAGACTGGCTTCTCTATACCTGATCTCCCAGATCTTACCTTGATCTGGGAGGCACTTCTGGGCTGGTTCTGGAGTGGAAGGCTCATGTGGAAACATAGCGGCAGACCATTCTCCTGTTGCTGTTTGTTTCTCATGTACTATGGCATTCATCTGTCCAGGTGTCATTGTTACTGGTTCAGACTTGGAGCTTTTGCTAACCCCCAAGCTGTGTTTCCTGGATGTGCAAAGAATTGTAAAATAGGTTTTCCCTTTCGGATTTTTCTCTGTGCTCAGTCTGCTGTTTGCTCCTATAAAAGCTGAGGCTGTCCTAGCTGGTTATAATCTCTCCACTGTGAGGAGAAGGGAACATGTGTCACAGGCTCAGACACAAGCCGGGCAAGCATCCAAAGATAGGCTGGGAAAGCTAGAGGAGGGTGGTGAGATAACAGCAACAATGCACAGTGCCAGAGCTGAGTCCAAGCCTTACACCTCTGCACAGTTGGAGGTCAACATGACATACCTTTAAAGCCTTCAGCCCATAAAGGATGGAAACTCAGATGGAGGGATGAAATCTGAATGCCTTGATATGGAGAAACAGATCCATGCAGTAATAAAAGGAAATACAAACTTTCGGTGATAGCAATATTAATTCTATTTCAGTGACTGGAATAGCACATATTAATTTCTGAGTGCAAATTCCACTACAGTTCAGAGTGCACAAACAGTTTGAAGTTCATATGACTTCTTCTGCTAAGCAATCATTTCAGCGGGAAAAATGTATCTAAAGCAATGAATAGCACCCTATTAAAGTAAATCTGCAGATAAACCCACTGAATTAACATTAGATATTTCTGAAAGAATTTGATATTACTATTAAAAATAAGGATTCTCTTTAGTAAAGTTAGACTTCTGACTTATTACATGTATGCATCCATCTAGTTTTCTTGGCCATGGCATGAAAGTGGTCAGACATTGCCTTTTTCCAGGTATTTTTTTTTTCAATTTTATCAGGACAATCTGCAGTTTAGGATTTCCCATCTAACTATTAACCATGTCCAATTCTCCTTAACATTTTGAAGATAAATCAAAGATGGCTGTGAGATGCTACTGCTATACATGATATTTCTATTACGAAGTCATAATCTTGTTCCTGTGTGTGGATGTAATAATTACTGCTTAGAACTGATATTCAGGATTCTCTCTCTTCTTTTAAAATTAGATTGACTCATCACCTCTTCTTTAACAAGATTATGATCTGTGACAAACATATACAGCTAGTCCTTGTTTAGTGACTGCCTTGCACAGTGTACAAGTTTTACAGTTGTGATAGTGTAGTGTAGAAAGTAGTTTTGTAACCAATCCTTGCATTTATAACTTTGCATGTTGGTAAAGCAAAGGAAAGCTGAAGTAAGATTGTAAGCACAACTGAAGTTTCTTTGCTTAATGATGAAATTGCCGGTCTCACTTGCTGTTGTCAGTTAAGGGCTACCTGTAATATTTTATCATAATACCTGCCTCAGTTCCTGAGGTAATGCAGCAATTCACGACTTAAAAATTATGGATCATAAAGAGAACTATTTAGGTAGCAACTATTCTATTTATTTTGCCATTGTTGTTCTTCCAACTTGTGATGCTTTGGCTACTTTTTTCTATTTGTCTTGTTTTAAAATGTTTAACAATTGTAAACTGCCCAGAGTCATTGGGTGTCAGGCTGCATATAAGTTTAATAAATTATTGTGGTTGGTCACAATCAGATAGATATTTAGACTGATTTGGCATTTTATCCACCTATTGAGTCCTTCCCAAGGAATTGGAATATGCAGATTTGTTTATTGGTATTAAAGATACTGTTGTGGGGTATAATCTGTTCCAAGTAAAGCAGCCTTTTGCAACAAGGTTGGTCTATGTATCATTTAAATTTTAGAGTATTTTAAAGGAAGCAGTAGTAATTGTCATAATAATAATTCAGGCTTGTAGATATGCAGCATGTTGCATTATTTCTTTATGAAAGCCTTTAGAAATGTATATTATGTATAATGTTGATGTTATTTTTGCCTGAAGAGCCATACAAATACTCCTATTCATTGAGAAGCATTGTATCTGTATTCCTCAAACTCAGTTGTCCCATATAACTGAATAAGATAATTTTAAATCATTTTAAAGTGAAAAGTTTATATTGTATTATAGACACTTGGCATTCATAAGAATAATTTGGAAGAATTTACTATAACTGTTGGGAACTTACTGGTCTGTTTCTTTTTGTATATTGTGTATTGCAAATTTGTTGCCACCTGGCCTCCATCTCAGCTCATGTATAGAGCCGAGTCCTCTGCTAGTCATTAATCATAGGACATGGTTCAATGTTTTCATTTATTTACTTCCCTTTAAATTAAAACCTAAGGAAAAGGTTTGCTTGAAATGGTCTATCTAAATTTGTCATTCTTGTTTGGGGAAGAATGGTGGCTTAGGGTATTTAGGGCATGGCCAAACACCAATGATTGCTCCTTTTATTATCAAGAGAAATTTCAAAATGAAATATTTGAATAACTCTGAACGCTTTTTATATAGTGGGTATCCTGAATCTTACGCTGGAATGCAAGCTTTTTATACATCTATCTTTTATATGTAAAGAAAATTTGTAAATGGAAAAACATTGTGTTAATATGGAAATGAATATTTCATGTTTGATAATATTTTTAGTAAATGTTATGGGACAGATCAACAAAGCAGATAGCCACAGAATTGACCTGTATCATTCATTCTGACCTGCAATGCTCCCACTGCACTAAGAATTTTGCTACAAAAAAATATAATTTGAGCAATAATGAATGCATTGTACCTGCAGTTTTTAAAGGAAAGAGTCAAAACTTTACAGGATTCAAAAGTTCTTGAGCTGGATCCAGGTTTAATCATGGATAAAGAAAGTATTTTGATTTCATTAGTCAGTTCTAATGTGACTTGACTTAATCTATTGATATTTTTATTTGAAGGAAAATGGAAATGGAAAATTGAAATATGTATATATCTGGAATGGAGCCATATTGCTTGATTTACCAAATTATCCATTTCTGTGTCAATTCACAAGTTTGATTAGGTTAAAAAAAAGGGGGGGGAGTCTTCTTTAAAAGGAAGCTATTCCTTCCTAAAATAAAATATTTCATTTACAGAATAATTCAGGATTTGTAATAATGTAAATTGTAATTTTGACTGTAACCCAGCTTTCAAATTGTCTGATCTTGTCTGTAATCTATAAATATTATATATGCAGTTTGTTATTTTTTTAAAAAAATATTTCAAATAAAGCCTTTGTACCCAAGCCTGTACTTAACATGCAATAATGATTTTGTTAATGCCAATGGTGTTTAAGTGGTGCTCCAGTTATTTTGGAATTGCACCAAATATGCCTATTACTTTTTAATTTTTTTAAATGTTTTTGATATTAAACATAAAAAGCAAAAAGAAGCAAATGTTACTCTTATACCGAAAGAAGATTCAGACTTAATGCAGATCAAAAATTACAGACAAATATCACTATTAAATGTTGATTATAAAATATATGCCTCAATAATAGCAGAGAAATTAAAAAGATTTTTGAATGAATTTATACATTCAGATCAAAAGGACGGGGCTTGGATCGCAGTGAGACGGGAAACTCCAACGGAGATTTCTGAATCCAACCGGGGGGGGGGTTCTATGGACCTAACGCCGTCTTGGAGGGACGGTAGATAAAGAGCATCGTCGGAGGACTCACGGGAGCCATCGCAATCTCTCGTGGGCGATCGACACGGCTTTTAAACCCTCTTGTTGGAACGGCGGCCAT
>JANHFL010008465.1:9470-22133 GCA_032468155.1 Oxyrhabdium leporinum
CGCCCCCAAAAAACCTAAAAAATATTTTGAACTGATTTCTCTGTTGAAGATGTTACTTTTGGGAATATTTCAGCTACACAAAATTAGGCATTAAGCACCCTCTAGTGCACCGTCATAGAATTGTCACAATATTGTTCCAACAAGCTAGTTATTTCAATGACTTTATGTACAATGAAAATCAGCTTACATCTTCTAACTATTATGTTCCTTTTCAAAAGAAATAAAAATACTATTCCTTTTACTGAAGAAAAGTAGTCTTAAGAATGCAGATTTCCAAAGAAATGTTCTTTTCTCTTTGTCAATTAATAGAGAATATTGCTAATACTCCTATCAGAAGCTTAAGGAAGAAACAGGCTTAACAAAAGGTGTAAAATAATGTATTTTTTTCAGAAGAGTCATAGAAACATTATCATTCATTATGCCATACACTAAATAATTATTCATTAAAATAAAGGAATGCTGAGAGGGGAACAAATGAAATCTGTTGATCAAATTAAAATCAAAATAGCATATTAATCAAATAAAAAAAATCTGAAATATACAGAAAATATATCATTTCCTTTCTTTTTCATGTTTAATTGTCTCAAATGATTGCTATAAGTTTATTAAGCACTTACACACATTGGTAGCCAACATCATGTGGGTTCACTGACAGAAAGAATCCATGAAATTATTCAATTCAAATATTTTGTTTTACCCAAAGACCTAAAACACGACATATTCTCACACTGAAACTCTATTATAGGGAGTTCCAGCATAAAATTTTCACAGGGTATTTATATGCACAATCACCACATGTTAATTACCTTTCCCATCAGTCCTTCATCTGTAGAATCCTTTCTCCATTATTGTTATAGCTGGTTTAAATTATTTGGAAATCTCACCCCCATCCCCTGCAAATTTTGGTTGCTTGACGAGAGACTAAGGTTCAGGTTCTTAAAGAAAAGAAGTAATGCATCTCTAATTGAAATCTGAATGGAATTTTAAAAAAAAAACAGAAACCTTCCACTGACTTAAATCAAGGACAAATACGATTCCAAGAAAGAATTCCTTTGCTTAGCCTAAGAGCATATTGTAAACATGGAAAGCATTTCATGACCCATCAGAAAAAGAAAATGAAATCCAAGCAATCTTATTTAGATTAGATCTGCTGAGATCAGTGCAAAGCAAATTATATGAAAACAACTCATCAACAAGCTATGAAATGAGAACAGAAATAAAGTCGAAGAAATTGTGACACACCTTCAGAGTTGAAATTAAAATCTGTCAATCTACAGTACAATGGAATCTAGATTTGACGGGAGGTTCTTCTTTATTTGTCACTCCAATCTCAGACGATCCTGAGTCCTTTATTTATTTATTTATGTATTTATTTATTCAATTTGTATTTGTTGATTGGCACAAAATTGTTTCTAAAAACAGGACAGATAAGGCTTTGGAATGTACTAAACTCAACACCTTGAGAGTTGTTGTTTATACAATGATATTAAGTTTCAGAGCTATTTTTCCAAACATATAACTGTATGAATCGAAACAGAATATACCAATTGATACCGTCAAGACAAATTGGCACACTATGCTTAGGAGGAGAAGTGATAGGCTGGAATGTTGGAAGCGGTTCAATATCAATCTATCCTATTCTACACTATGTTATTCTGAAGAGTTCGGAAGAGAAATATCTGATTTCAGTGTCAAAGTGTTCTATTTTTTTCCGACTTGCATCAGGGCGGAGTCAGTGTGACTGAAAAGAATTCGAGTGTTTATTGGCTGGATGCCCTTCCTGATGCCTACATGGAGTTCGCAGCAGACAATAACTCATTGCGCCCAGAGAGAGAAATATATGCCACTACCTAGGATTGAACTCACAGCCTACTGATTGTGAGGCAACAACTCTACCTCTAGGCTACCGCACCACTCACAAAAGTGTTTATAACTATAAAGAAACATTTTGCAATTAGCCAAGTGGCAACTACAAGCACTATGAATAATGACTCCAGTAACTGATACTCAAGTATTAAAGTGACTGAATTTTAAGCATAACTTAAATATGAGTATAATCCATAAATACAATACAGACCCAACAATAAAGGGTTTTTTTCAAAGAAAACAAATGAAAAAGGAAGCAACATAGGCTTAAAAGCAGGGGACGGACCCAAACACATTGGGGAAGGGAACAGCATTATCTAGGGCATTAAAACATCATACCTCTAGAGAGTATACATTTCAATGACATATTCTACAGACCAAGTCTCTGAAGTTGTAAGTAAATTTGAAAGAAGATCACAACAGCTTAGTAAGAAATTGATATTTCTTTTTCTTATGTGCTTATATTCCATTTCACTATATTTCTGATGTTAATTTTAATTGCATTATAGTGAAACAGGACAGATCATTAAGCACTCTACTACAGAAAAACTGCAATTAAATTCAAAACTTGCATTTTATTTCTACAGCTGCACTCATTATAATGTCCATTTTGCACATCTGGTAAAGGGAGAGTTGAAGATCAACAGAGGGATTCCCTCCTTTCTATGCTTTTTCCCATGAACTAAATATAATGGAATTCTAACAGATGTTCTCCTTGGTCATAGTTAATAAAATGAATTCTACAGACAGTGAAAAGCTTGGCTCAGCTTACTAGGATAAACTTTCAGCAGAGGAACTATAGATGTCACCAGCTCATCATCCAACTATGAGCCCAAGGACGTTCAATTCCCCACACCACTGGCCTTATCGGTATGATCACATTTGGCAAAAATGGTGTGTGAATGCCACATGGAAAGTTTTTCCCCTGCTGTGGCTTAACTTGCCCCTTCATACTCTCTTTTTCCCAGCACAAGCTGTGTCAATATGCCTCTGTTCTATTTCATGCAACAAGATTCCCGATGCTTCCAGCACAATTCAATGTATACACAACATAATATATAATTTTCCATTTTGTTAAAAAACATCCTAACCATTTATAGTCATTAAAAACATCACAGCAATCATTAGGCAAAAAGATTCAGCTGAAATGAATGAACAAAAAGATAAGCCTTTAATTGCTCAGGGAAACATTCCACAGCAGAGAGATAATTCCACGTGCTAAGCCCCATCATTGTTAAAAATGACTATCAGGAAGCTTAATGGGGTATGAAAAAAGGCCTGCTCCTTTTTTTGTACTCCATTACCTCATCTTCTACCCACGCAGGAGAAGATATGTTCATTTTTTAAGAGACTTGGATGGGAGTTTACGAATTTGTCGCTTTACTACTACTACATATAAACCATAGTTATGAGCTCCAAAGCTTCACACTTTCACTAGAATTTAAGTGCTTCATGGTTTCTGCCAAAAACAGAATCATTACATATCCTCCCCTTTCTTTTTCCATGACTTTGTACAACTATACAGCTTGACATGATTATGTTGCAACCTTTCTTCCCCCCCCAAAAAATTTTTTGGTGTTGCTATTTGCAGTGGGGAAACTGAACCATCGTGGCTTCCATTGTTGTGTTCATTGAGTGACCGTTCGAAGTTACAACAGCACTGAAAAAAGTGACTTTGACCATTTTTCACACTTATGACCATGGCAGCATCCCCATGGTCACATGATTTACGGTTGGATGCTTGGCAACTGGTTCATATTTACGATGGTTGCAGTGTCCCGGGATCATGCGATCCCCTTTTGCAACCTTCTGCAAAGACAAGGGGTAAGACAGATTCACTTAACAACCATGTTACTAATTTAACAACTTCAGTGATTCACTTAACAAATGCAGCAAGAAAAGTCGTAAAATGGGGCAAAGTTCACTGAAACAAATTTCTCACTTAACCACATAAATGTCGAGCTCAGTTGTGGTTGCAAGTTTAGGACTATCTGTATTTTATTTTTTTTATTTTTTACCTATTCTTCAATCTGGTGCCAGATGTATTAGACTTCAAATCCCAAAATTCCAATACCACCTAGGAATTCTGGGAAATCTGAGGGTTGCAAAAGATGACAGGTAGCCCTTCCTTTTAATGAAGCAACTGGGATTTTCCAGCACCAAAGACATAAAGTTTTAAAAGGTGACCTCGCATGACTTCAACTCTTCCACGGATGTTGTTAAGTGAATCCCTTGATGCTGTTATGCACAACATCACATGGTTGCACTTTGCAATCTCCAAACTTCCCCACTGACTTTGCTTGCTGGAAAGAGGCAGCAATGGTGGCAAATGGAAATTACATTAATACGGGATGCTGCAATGTCATAATCACCAACTGGTTGACAAGCACCTGGATTGTGCTTGTGGGGACACTGCAGCAAGCCACAACTGCAAGGTCCTATTGTAAGTACCACTTGTTCAGCACTGTTATTAAGTTAACATGGTTGCTGAACGAGTGTCGTTAAGCAATAACTACCTGTCCAGTACTCCACACTTTATCAGAAAAGAGGTGAACATAATTCTGGTCCTATCAGCATCCATAACCAACATGGAAAAAACCAACCCCAAAATATTCAATAATTAACAACATGCTTCTCATACATTATAGAATGTTTTCCCGCTTCAAGAAAAATAATAATGCCTGTATTTTCTTTTATTCTTCTTTGATCCAACTTAAATATGAATTACAACATGCCAGTGGCTTGTCCACCTGTATATTAAAAAAATCCAAACAATTTAACAGACAGTTTCCCACAAACCAGCAATATTTTGAGTTGGGAAACAGCCACCTTTTAACACAGAGTTAAGCATACAGCATTAGAAAAAAAATCTAACAGCATTGTACAACTGATCATTTGTGATTTGTTTCATTCTGCAGCAAAGTCGCATTTCATTTCAACAATAATTTGTTTCTCGTTCTATCTGGGCAGGTGCTTCCCTCCCGCCCTCCAAAAGCAATATTTCAAATGAAATTGGTTTTGAAGGAACTTTTTATGAATATACATAATGGAAAAGGCCCCAATTAAATCCCAACAAAATGTTGCCATTTTCAGTAAACAAAGGTCTCTCAGCAGGGTCAGGTTTTATGCTAAGAGACCCGCTTGGAAATTAATTACCACCCTGATACATGTCAAAATACATTTCTGAAAGGGAATAGCATTCAATTGCAAGTGTGTGTTTTATCTGATAGGATTCAAAAAAGAAAAGAAATCAAATCAGTATTCTTTACCAACTACATTTACTCAGCGCCCCTTAGAGAAATCAGAAAGTCCTGTTAAGCCTTTTCATCTTCTTTTTCTTCTTCTTTTTCTCTCTTTCTCTGTTTTGAAACTAGGTGGAATCCTCACCAACCAACATGTGTTTGGTGAGCCAGAAGACAAGTACAGAAAGCAAGAAAGTGGAAAGTGTTTCCGTTCGAGAAAAGCCGGTGTCATTTCCTCATGCAACTTTATGAGGTGCTACGACAAAGCACACCCCATCCCCACTTCCCCCAGTAACTAGAGGAAGTGTACCTGTAAAAGTTCTTGCAATTATATAACAGCATTTACACAGAGAACAAAAAGTCACTGTGATGTTCTTTCAGCCATTACCAGCTGATCAAAACCCATCAAGGAAAAGATTTAAAAGAAAAAAGAAAATACTGAAGAAATTGGCATTCAAAGTTAACAATTTTCAGATGCCACCAAACTCTGAATTCTTCCACAATTTACATTGTGTTGAAGCAAGCAAAACATGTCAACCTCCTTGCTTTATGGTGCCCGATCTTTTCATCCAACTCCCCAAAAGGGGAAAGTTGGGGGAAGAGTCAGAGAGAAAGACAGAAAGAGGGAGAAGGAAAGGGAGAGAAAAAGTGAGAGGGAGAAGGAAAGGGAGAGGAAGAGGGAGAGGGAAGGGAGAGGGACAGGGAGAGAAAGAGATTAGTGTAGTGGTTAAGGCATCAAGCTAGAAACCAGGAGACCAGTGTTACCAGCTGGCTAGTTTTTGAGATTGGTTGTGGGAAATTTTTGGCATTTACAGGTTGTGTTCTTTTGGACTACATTTGCTTTGAGCTACAAAAATTTGGGGCATCTGACAATATTGCAGGAGACCATGCATTCTAGTCCTGTCTTAACCATGAAGCCATCTGGGTGATCTTGGCACAGTGCTCTCTCAGCTCTGAGAAGCCATTTCCAAAAACTTGTCAAAATTGAAGGGACTTGTCCAGAAAGTTACACCAGAAGTCAGTGCCGACTCAAAGGCTACATACTGTATATATCATGTATAAAGCATGTTCTATATGTATATGTCATATATAATTGTCAATGTATATAATTTTGCTAAATACATTCTGAAATCTAAAAATGTCTCATAGCAAATTAAACTTTTACAATGCTAATTTTTTTATTTTAATGATCAACGAAATGAAAATAAAAATGGTGCAAAATGGAAGAATTCTGAATGAGTGAATAAGTGATTGGATAATGATATGGATATGCAAAAGAATATTATGGTAGTATTGTATAAACTATACAAAAAACATTTGATAACTTGGATGTGTTAAGGATACTTTCCTCTTTTTTTCCATTGGCAATGCCATCAAATCTTTATTTACAGAATGACTACGGTTGGATTAGATTTCTTTTTAAGGATATAAGAGAAAAAAAATGAAAGGACAGATACTTCTGAGTGAAGGAAAAACTACTGCAGATCATAAATGCCACACCATGCAGGTGAACTTTGTCTCTTGGTCTGGAAGCATCTTTTTGTGCCTTATTAGAATTAGCCATTTTGGGGGGGTTGTCTTTGTTTTGTTGTTGTTGTTTCGCTTTAATTGAAGTCACCCTTTGCTCACTCCAAATCCTAATGGGGCAAGGCACTGGAGATCTGGTTATCTTCCCAGTCAGGAGATGGGTAAGTTCTGCTGCTATTGATAATGAGTGGGTTATCCTTGGGTGTGTGGAAGGTTAGTTTGGTGGTATTGTTTTAATCTTGTCAGATACCCAGAGCCATCTGTGAAAGATGGACGCTTACTTATATAAATCACATCAATAATTTATCTATTTTTAAAAAGTAGATTGCATCAATTGCGATCAAAAATTGCTAGTATCGCTGGTTTAGCTTATTCACTGAAAATTAAATAAGATATTTAATCTGGATTTGAGCCGTGGGACAAATTGTGCTTTTTAATAAGTCCAGACTGGTTCCTTACTTAGCTTCTGTGTTAGGAAGGAAGGAAGGTACCCCTAATAAGTTAGCACTTAATTTATCTAAAGCATTTCTATAGCGCTCTTTGTTTCATTTTGTATTTGAGGCCCTGTGCAATTCATTCCATCATTTCGAACATGCAATAATTACTTTTTTGCTACTTAAAAGTGTACACAAGTTAAAACCACAGGACGACTACAATACGCTTGCCAAGTCAGGCAATTACATAATAGAGAACATACTCAATGCAATATCAGGATTAATTACTGTATATTAACATTTTTCCTATTAAACGTATTTGTTTACTCATCCAGTCTCTAAATCATGCTATATGAAGTCTCCAACACAAATTCTTCCTCGATGAGGCTTGTTTTCCATTCAGTGAAGGAGCATTTTTTTATCACCCCTTATCAATGTTTTTTTTTTCTTAATGAAGTAGAAAATCAAATTGTATTACCTCTCTTAATAATGTGCTTTTATAACCTCGGTAGAGTCCTAGAATACCCTAAAAAAAATCAACAAAGAAAACCCATCAGCTACTGCAAATTGTTAGGAAAGGCTGCCAATGTATTGAGGATTACATGATAAGCAGAACAGCTTTACTGAGGATAATGTAATGGCTTCCAGGAAATTGACAATATTGATTATAAACACACTACCTATTGACTTCCTGAGTTTTATCTCACTTTTGAATGAGTTCATCAGCTAGAGCTGCACATTGAAGGGATAATAGTTAGTCAGTAACCTAGAAGAACCAAGAGAGAAAGAAATCTATTGCTGACACTTACAGTCGCTGGCTATTCAAAATACATCTCATAAAAGAAAGTGGAGGTAGAGTTAGACTTATGACTGTAATGGAGCTCAACATTTCCATCTTAAGTCATGATGGTTGTATGTTGACCTGATTTTACAATCTTTTTTGTGGTGGTCATTAAGCAAACACCAGGTCATTAAGCAAACAATGCAGTTGTTAAACGTATGTCACAGTCATTAAGTGAATGGGCTTTTTTTTTTTTGCTGGAAAACAGGCAAAAAAGGCAACTTGTAAATCACCTCATGTGACATGGAATGCTGCAACCAGTTGGTTGCCAAGTGTCCAAAATACAGTCATGTGACCATAGAGGTGTGTGTGTGTGTGTGTGTGTTGCCATCAAAACTCTGGAACTGGGTCACAAGTAACTTTTGAGGTGTCCATCATAATGAAGTGACTGGTTGTTAAGCAAGGACTACTTGTTAAGTTAAATTTAGGAAAAAATAAATATACTGCTTTTAACAGATGTAACAGTGAGGTGGGCAGAAAAGAAATTTAATAAATAAAAATAATTTTTTAAAAAACTATACTGATTTTATTGTCATGAAAGTGTCAAAACTCCTATTTTGTTTTTATTGTCAGTTACTTTCCAATTTAATCATTAAAATGCTCAATTATTTTAAATACTTAATAACTTAGAAACAATTAAATTAAATTAAAATAATTGTAATAATTAAATGATTACAATAACTTAATTGAAGCTATTTGAGTTAACTTAATTCAATTACATTCTCATTAAAAATAAAAACTATGATATTCTGCAATGCTCATCTCCAGCATCTTTCTTTACTGCCAAGAATTCCCTGTTTAAGTACACTTAAGAATTTTTTTAAGATAGCTGCCTCAGCTAAGTGTTCCCATCTGCTATAATAAAGAAAAATAAAAAAATTCTGGAAGGTTAGAGCCAACACCATTATACAGTTATAAGACAAAGAGAGACACCATTATCTGAAAATATATGCACAGATGCACTCCATGGAAAACATAAAAGCAAACATCTAAGGAAGCCTGTTGAAGAGACAAATGAACAAGTAGCAATTAATCCATTAATGGCCCGGCAATGACAACTATAAAAGCTGGAGAAGACAAAGTGCTTCTTATCTGAATAAGAGCTTCCCTTTCTCTCATACTGGTGTTTGGCCAGTTCTAGTAATGAGAGATATCTGGAGATGTAAGTGTGTACAAGTGTGTGGGTGATTACAGTATTTTGTTAAACCAGTAATGCTTTATTCCTGACAGAATCTCTCTCTCCCCGTCCCTCTCCCCCACTCTCTCTCCCTCCATATCTCTCTCTCCCCCTCCCTCCCTCTCTCCGCCTCCTCCTCCCCCTTTTCTTGAATAAATTGCCTCCATTCACCAAGGCTGCGCACTTAGCAACTTTAAGGTATCCAATCTCAACTCCCTGCAAGTTGCAAATCAAAGCAAGTGAGAGCTGGGAAGTACCTGCCCCAATGGCAAGGTTAAAGAATAAGGTCTCTCTATAATGAGCCAGATACATATAAACATTTTTCAAGGGGAACTTGAGAACTTCAAGGGGAAGTTGTAAACCCATCTAGAAAAAGTTAGGCAGAGGTAGGACGACCCTGTCCTGTGGGAGGAGGACTAGAAGGGGTGCAGGTAAAAATTCTACCAAACTGGTGCTTTGAAAATGGGTTGCCAAGTTGTAAATAGCCAAATCAGCTTATACCTATTTCTCAAAAGTGTTCACAATATCTCCTCATCATGATGTCTCCTTCAAAGTTAAGGACTTTCCTGAATATACTATTTATCAGCTCCAATAAGTTAGAGACCACCTTCCCACCCACCCCCTGGCTTTTCTTCAGCCTTACCTCTTCATAGACGGTTTGGGAAAGAATCCGTAAGGTACTGGAAGACGGGGACACTTGCGCTCTTTGTTTCACAACTTCAGACGGAACTCGTATTAGACAAGCAACCTGAAAAAAAATAATATAATCTAGAGTAAGACCTTGGTGGAGCTGCAAGGCCTGGCAAGGATTGCAATGGCCATGAAACCTGTGGCCTTAATGTGAGCAGTGGAAGACTAACACTACAGTATTTACTACAGAAGTCAGATGTCAGAAGGAAGGCTGAGAAAATATATACAGACCCTCACATCCTGGATATAAACTGCTTCAACCCTTCCCCTTAGGACAAAACAACTAGACACAAAGAGAGTTTTCCCCTCGTGCCATCACTCTGCTGAACACCTAATTCACCCAGCACTGTCTTATGCTTAAGGATATTGACCCATGCTGTACGGCTGTAGTATTATTGTTATCCTTCTCATCTACTCTACTACCCCATCTTACTAGTATAATATTATGATTATTATTACTCTGTTGCTTTGCATTTACATTGAGAGCTTCTGCATACACCCAAGTTTCTTGGGTGTATAATCACACTTCGCTGAATAAAGTGCTCTCTATTGTAGGCTACCTAAAGAAATAAATTATTCCCACTGATTTTCACCCAGATAGTTACTTGATGACTCTTGAAAGTCAATCCTCAACTGGTTTTCTAGATGTATTGGGCCACTTATCTTATTCCTTATATGACCGGTGTAAAGGATGGGTTTCCCTGCATTGAACACTTGCATAGTAATCAACCCACCAACCTATTCATTTTTTCCATTTGATATTTTTCTTTGACAAATGTTATGAAGCATCAGTATGGTCATAGAAACATAGCATGGAAAGGATTTAAAGGTCAGCTAGATGAAACTCTGCCCAATCAAAGAATCTACAACAGCATGCCTGACAGACAGTCATCCAGCATATATTTAAACACTTCAAGCAAAGAGAGGGGGGGGGAGGGAGGGAGGGAGGGAAGGAGAGAGAGAAAGAGGGAGGGAGAGAGAGAGATCACTATCTCCCAAATCTGTCTGTTTCACTTTTAAATAGTTCTTATCACTAGGAATCTTTTTCTGATTCTCAACCAAAATCTTACATTTTTAAGTCTATTATCCCTTTCACTGTCTTCTGAAGCAATTTTACATGAATTCGATGAATTACCTATATCTTCAGGTACTTTTTTTCCTACCTTCCTTTTTTTGAGGGTTGCCTTAACCATTTCATTATTTAATATATGGGTCAATACTGCCATCTAGCGATCAAGACTGCAGTACTTGATAGATACAGGTCTACTTTTCTTGAGAAAGATTGACACTAACTCTTTCAAATGTTTACAGGGACAATGGAAAAAACTCACAAGTTTTGTGATGTTCATCTACCTCTATACTATTACAACTCTTGTCATTACCATTAACTGGGCAAAACAATGCATCACAGGGCAAGAATTTTTGAATCAAACTACCTCAAAAGGGCATAGATGCATCCAATGCATCCAAAATCAGACCTGTAACTCCTGAGGGAATTAAATTTGGGGAAGTTGTGGCTGCTTCAGGCTGCTGCTATGGTCACATGATGGCCATTTTGAACAGGCCGTGACAATTTCCCAGCCAGTCTTGCAATCCCTTGCTCCTGCCCTCACACAACAGCAAGGAATTGACTCATCATGTGGCTGTTAAAGAAACAATGGTCATAAGTGTGAAAAACAGTCATAACTCAAGTGCTGTTGCAATGGTCATACTTCAAGTGCTGTTTTTTCAGTGCTGTTGTAACTTCAAACAGTCACTAAATGAACTGTTGTAAGTTGAGGGTTACCTATACATTGGAAAGCATTCATAACTGAAAGATCTGAATCTCACTGCCCTCTATGGGAACCAGTCAATGAAATTAATCTAAATAAAAATAACAGAAAGCCACAAAGGCAACATGCAACCTTATTTGACCTCCTAAAGTAAGCTGCCAAAAATTCAGCAGAAAAACTATTTTCACCTATTTTCTGTAGAAAGTAAGGGACAAAGCAAGCATGTTAAGCATTCACAATGTTTTAAAGCACCCATTTTGCCCTTTAAATCCCTTACAAATCTCACTCAATACATGAAGGACAGAAAATTCAACATTGCTGTGTTACCAGCCATGCAGCCCCTTAACTTCTGGATTCCAAAATGTGATATTTTACAATAATATGTTAAACATGGATAATACATTTGCTCCTCATCCCTCCAATCATTTCTGCTGTCTGATTTGGTGGAGCACACGTCATCTTGAGCCCCATGGACACTACTATGAGTGACTGTAACCTAAACTTTAGCATTCAGAAGATTGGACCCTCTACCCAAAAAAAATATCCAAGGTTATTTTTTCAAAACAGGTATGCCTCAAAATCACAGTTTTCATTGGTAAAATTTTATCATTTAACTTGCTTGGTGTGAACTTGTTATCACAGGCCAGTATCATCAATCATTCTTTTTTATCGCACTAACTCATCACCTAATCAGAGGAGACAGACTGAGGTGTGATCAGAAAGCATGATGTGAAAGTTAACAATGAAGCTACCGCTTCATGACCCAGACAAAAATGTGCACACTGTGTCCTGACATTGCCAGAGCGAAACAATCCTTCCTCTTGAAGTAATAAGCGGATCTGCAGTAGTAGCTGTGGTCTTTGAGACCTTGGAGGTGGAACTCCTCGCAGCCATGGAGGTCCACTGGGTCACTCAGTCCAGCACATTTCACAAGGCTATCATTTTAAGAATAAACTTGGAGGAGAGAGAGAGAGCTATGTAAACTTGAAGCCTAGAAGAAACCTTAGAAGAAAGATAGATCTGTCTCTGTCTGTTTATATTATCTATCTATCTATCTATCTATCTATCTATCTATCTATCTATCTATCTATCTATCTATCTATCTATCATCTAT
>JANHFL010008466.1:19867-43232 GCA_032468155.1 Oxyrhabdium leporinum
GAATCTGAAAACCCAGATTTTTCCACATCCAAAAGAATTCAAAGATCCGCCTCTTTACCATCATCATACATCACATTCCCAATCGAAGCTTACACCCATCATCCCTCATCCATCTTGTCACTCCTCTTCCAGGTGTTAACTAGGATGGCCTTGACACATTTACCAAGAATGTTGTTTTGTCTAAATTATCTTCTAACTACATAAGAAAGGAAAAATCCGTTATTTCCAATACACTTTATTGTGGCAGCTTGCAGAGGCCTCGCATTTATGGCTTCCAAAGCTGACATATGCATTTCCCATATCTACTCACTGACATTCAAATCAATACTCACCTGGCCATACCTAGTGGAAGTACCAGTTTATTTCATAGATTTTGGTAGAAGTAGACTCGTTTCTCCTCAAGGGAAAAACAATCTAGTTGCCTTTTGAAGGGGGGAAAAAAAGCATCTTTGAGACAACTATATACACACACATACAGAGCACAAGCGGAGTAAGTTATTTATGTCACATAACCAACCCTATAGTCATTTCCCAGGTCCCAACTCCATGTGAGCAGTCTTTTGAAACCCACATCAAATGGTTGGGGTGTAACACAGGAAATGGGGGAGGGCAACTCCAGCCACAGTCTCTTTTGCACCTAAGGCACAGGAATGGCATCAGCAGGATTATAGCCTCACGATGCTCAGGATTCAAGGCTCGGCCAAGGCAAACACTGTTTCCCTGGGTTGAAGACATAATGAAAGCCACACAACTCTAGCAGGTTCCAGGCCCCAGTGCATGTAGTTGGCATCAAAGAGTTCAAGGCACAATGAAAGCAATACAGTCCCAGTGAGTTCAAGACACAATGAAGCAGCTGGACGGATTATGAATGGTTATCTCTGACAACACAAGGCTCCAAACAGCAAAGTAAATAGGCGCTGACTAGTGCACCTCATTAGGGGTGAGGTTGCCTCCATGTGAGTAGCCTCACCATCCTCTGTTGCTCCTACCTTCACTCAGCTCTGCATGAACTTGGATTGGGCAGGGGTGGCAACTCTTCTTCGCTGGCCAGTTGCAACTATGCCTCATCACCAGCCTGCATAACCAGCTGTTCATCTGGCTGTTCTCTCCCATATTTCCTCAACATTCCTGGGATGGTGTTACCTAGACCATCCAAACCTGCCAGAGCCTTACACATCCCTCTGGTGAACCCCATAGTCCCTGTTGGATGTCCCTGGAGCCGCCTCTTCCTCATCATCTGAGCTGGCACCCAAAAGAGCCATCACACTTTGCTGCATTTGGATTAGTTGTAATTTACAGATAGTGTCCAAGGTAAGGGACTGTGAGCAAGGCCTTCTGGTCCAGGAATAGGCACAATTGATACACAAGATAAATCTGTGCAGAGGTCACCCAAGTCATGGCTGCTACCTGCTCCACAAGTACTAACATTGACCAAAGTCTACTAATTAGCAATGCCTGCTATTCTCATTTATAACATGCTGCCATGATACAAACAGGGGAGAGGCAGGGCAAGAAATTCAAATATAACTATTCAAACATCAGAATCTAAGATCTAAAACAGATGAAAAGATGGGGAAAGAGGGATTCAGATTTGAAGGAAGGAACATCCAACCTCCCCATAAACATCTCTGTTCTTCTATGTATTCCTTCAGCCCAAACAACCACTGAGAAAAAAGACCACCTGATGATGGTTTTGAAATGAGGTTTAGACTTATTTCATTGCAGTCCTTACAGATGATAAACAAGTCTCCAGCTGCCTTTCTTTATCGCTTGCTGAAAATTTACTTTCCTGGCATATCCTCAAAACATCATTAAAAGTCTAGGGTGCCTCCTCCCTTCTTCACACAAACACACCCACATTCAAACACCCCCTGCAGATTTCACACTTTATATTGAGCAGCAGACAGCTTGGCTCTGCAGCTGAATTTTGAGATCACACACACTCACACATCCATTAAAATGTTCAAAGTCAAAAACAGATGATTTCATTTCTAGCCCCTCTGACAGACTTCTTGCAGGGATTCACAATTCTGTTTACTTGGCTAATCCCAAATATTTTGCTGCATCAGGAGAAGGAAAAAAATGAGATGCATTCTTAACACAAGCATACCATTCCATGCACAGAAGCTGTCCCAACTAGCAGTTCAACCTTAATTCAACAGAGATAATGGGATGGTGTCTTCTACCTTGTCTGAGAGCAGAAGGTGTATAGGGGCAACTGCAACTTCAGGCCACAGCTACTTAAATTAGTTGGGATTGGCCACCCAGCAATATCCTCCATAAAACATTGGTTATAAATAAAGATGCCTTTCCATGTTGTTTCGAAGAAGTAGAAAGTCCTTTGAAAAACAGCCTTTACACAAGAAACTTCAATTCACTGTAAAGTTCTTCTTTAAAAAAGTCATCAAAGTTTTTTTTCTGAAGAGAAAGAGCGAGGATGGATCAGATGAAGGTTTGCAATAGTGGTGAATATTTGTAGCTCAGGTGTAGGATGAGGGTGAAGGTTCGCTCTCCAAACTTGTAGGTTGGTTTCTAAACATTTTGTTACCAGGGTAGGTAACATCTTCGGCAGAGTATAGGTGTTGTCACCTATGTTAATGTTCTTTTGTTTCATCTGCTATAGGACATTCAAAAGCAGGCCATGAATGGAATGCCACCACCTTTCTGCATCTTCCATAGCAACAAATTGGAAGCTATTTTACCTGAGATCCTTGCTGTGGCATTCAGCCATTATGAGGAGTGGGCACTAACAGTCTTTCTCCTTAAAAAGTATCTTATTTTCCCTTAAAGCCACCACTGTTGTTACGACTTAGGCCAAGGAATTCAAAGCTTTACTGTGTCCCAGGATAAAAGTTCCTGTGAGTTTAAGGTTCTAGTTATCAACTCAGACACTCCACATGGAATAAGATCTGTCTATTGGAGGGACCGTCTGTCATCATATGTTTCTGCCCTTCTAGCAAGGTCAGCTAGAGTGGGCATGCTCTGGGTCTCATCAATGAAGCACTGTCATCATATGGTATCCAGGAAACATGCCAACTCTGTAATGGCTTCTGTCCAGTGGAATGATATCTACCTGGAGGTACAGCTCCCACCCTTTTGATTTTGATTTTTTATTTTTGCAAATTATTAAAGACCTAGTTATTCTCGCAGGCTTTGGGTTTGAGCCCTTTTGGTTTTCTTATGGTCAGCTGCATTCTTTATTTCTTTGATGTTTGTTTAATTGTTTAACTGCAAATCGTCCAGAATTGTTGAAGAGTCAGGTAGCCTTGAAACTGAAATAATAATGAAATAAATAATATAATATAAAATAAATAATAATAATGCAATACAATGCAATACAACACAACAAACATAACATAACAAGAATAATATAACATAACGAGCCCTGGTAGAACAGTGGTTAGAGTGCAGTACTGCAGGCTACTTCTGCTGCCTGCAATTTGGCAGTTCAAATCTCACCAGGCTCAAGGTTAACTCAGCCTTCCATCCTTCCAAGGTTGGTAAAATGAGGACCTAGATTGTTGGGGGCAATGCTAACTCTGAAAACCTCTTGGAGAGGGCTGTAAAGCACTGTGCATAAGTGCTATTGCTATTGCTTTCAAATGGAGCTTCAGAATGTTGCCACTCAATGCGGCAGTGACTTGTTACATATTCCTGAAATGTGTGTAGCTATTGCCTTATCAAACCCTTAAGAAGGACTTTCTCTATGTGTCCTTGAAAGCCTGCTGGAATGTGCAGTCATTCTGAGAGAAGCTAAGCTTATCCAAAAGAGTCTTATTATTTAAAACTTTTGACTTGGGAAAGTCTGGCTGCCTAAATGTGAGATAGCACACATCTTACCTTGGATATGTTATAAACCTGTTTCAATTTTTTGCATTAAAATCTCCATATACAAAGAAAAGGTCCATTTTTTGATATTTTATTCATAAGATCCCTCAAGGTGTCATTGAAATTCTTGCTATCTTTCATCAGGCAGATCTGCTGTTGAAAAGTACACCTGTGTGCTTGATGAAATGGTTTTCCTCCGAGAGTAATGGCAACAATTCTGATATTAATTGGGTCCCAAGTAATTATCAGGTTCTTATATTTATTTCATGGGGGGCGGGGGTTTGGCCTTCTATTGATTTTCTTATCAAATACAGCAATTTGTCTAAGCTCAAAATGCATGATAGCCTTTGCTAGGCAAGAGTTTTAACTTCTTATTGAGAGCTTTTAAAATGATAATTATATACATATCATTTTGTCTCTTTGGAATTGTTAATATTCAGTGTACAAATTTAACAACGTGCTGCTTACAAAGGGTTACTTTTTGCAGACACCTTCCTAGGAAAATGGGACTTGATTTATATGCACCATGTATACAGCACACCCACCCACCCCATTTCTATTTCTTTCTTTGTTTGTTTTTTAATTCTTGGTTTCACTCCATTGATTCCATGCCAACCTAATGGGGTGGAAAACCAGGCCCCTAGCTCTTGAAATAATATCCTTAGGGCTATAAATATTTTTCTCAAATAATATTAAAAATGCAAAGTCACTGTATATCGTCAAGCGCAATTAGCAGTGTACACACTATCCCACGGTATTGCTCCTGAAAGAATCAAGAGGAAGGATCTTTTATGTAGAACATGGAAGTTCATTTATAGCATCAACTTTCTAATGGAACTATTGCAGCTTTCCCAAACTATCCTACCATGTGTTGGATAACTTCTCACATAATTTGTAGACTATAGGGACTATAGTTCAACATGCTATATCTGGAAACCGCTTGAGAAAAGGGGAATAGCTTGGATTCTGGGGGCTGGGCTTTCACTCTGTCTATGACTTGCACATGTAAAGTTACTCTTGAAACTAAAGTATACTTTGAACTACCTTGGACTTACGTATCCCACAAGTGTAGGGTGAAAAAAATTAAAGTAATGGTATAACTTAGAACGGTTGCTATGGTTTCTTGCTGTTGGGTGTTAAGCCTGTACTTTGTTACAGGTACTTTAACTGAGTTTCTTTCTGAACAGTTTTTAAAAGTATTGACAGCCAGCCTCACAACTTTAACTTATAGTTTCTCGAAGTCTATTCCTGGCTCCTAATACGGATAAGTTTCTTCTTCTGGAGGAAATACTTAATCCTTCATAGAATTTTTTTCTGTGTGTCTGTGCTATGCAGAGAGAGTATTTTCTACATGGTGACATGTAAGAGACGTGTCACAATTAAGACTTTCAGACTGCAATGCCAGCAAAAAACATGTTGTTAGCTTACTAGAACATTTTATTGGTTAAATATGATCAGATAATTGGTTTTATTTTCACATTCTTTTTATCGTGACATGTAGGTCATATTTCATCATATATTTATAAAATATCTTAGTTACACAAAGAGGACAAGACAGCTGAAAAATATCTTTAACTCTAATAAACAATAGTTAAGTCCCTAATATCTAAGCTTTCCTTGACAAGGTGTGTACGTTTCTAATCTTGATTCCACTTTGACTTTTTAAAATCTGAATAGAGCATTCTAAGGTGCTGACTAGATCTATGGTTTGATTATATATCTATTGTAGCAAATACCCAGCAGAGGCTCAACCTTCACCCTGCCCCAAAATCTGAGAGAATGACCAGGTCTTTAATAGCTTCCTGAATATAATTAGGTGGGAGCTGTCTGGATCTCTAGGGTGATATCATTTCAGAGGGCAGGTGCCAGGGCACATTTCTTGGGTCAACTGGCTGGCACTGCTTGACCCATTCTGCTTGATTTTACCAGATGGTGAAAAACAACTCAGTTGTTGAATCCTATGCCAAGAAGGGGTTTATAGGTGATACAAATTGAATTGAATTGAATTGAATTCTTTATTGGCAATAGTGTTTGGACACATAAGGAATTTGCCTCCAGTACATGAACTCTCAGTGTACATACAAGCAGTAAGTGATAAATCATGATCCTAATCATAAAACACAATCATCATAAATTGTAAGATACAAACTCAGTGATAGTCATAGGTTTCTAAATAAACGCACAACATAAATAATAATAGAATACTAAAGAAAGGCAATCCACGTAAATCATTAGGTACAAACAACAAAGTTATAGTCATAAGAAGGTAAGGCTATAGGTAATAGAAAAGATAAAAAAATAAAAAGGATAATGGGCAAAACAGCCCTACTAGGGGTTTGACATCCTAGGGCACAGACAGTATTGCGAGAATTAGCTGTTTAGCAGAGTAATAGCATGGGGAAAAAACTCTTGTGCAATGCCATCTTGAGGCTGAAAGGACATTGAATTGAAATCAGAAGCCAACCAGTTACCAGTCTAACTTGCAAAACATTGATCTCAAATGGGCATAAAGCCAGGAACCCTATGGCATGGAGGTTAGGATGCAGTATTGCAGGCTACCTCTACTTGCAGTCTGGAGTTTGATCCTGATGGGCTCAAGATTGACTCAGCCTTCCAAGGTCGGTAAAATTATGACCCAGTTTGTTGGCTCATTATGCTGACATTTGTAAACCACTCAGAGCAGTATAGTGCTTGTAAAGCACTATAGAGCAGTATATAAGTCTAAGTTCTATTGCTATTGCTAAAATGAGGCATTGTGTTTTGGACCAGCTGCAGCTTTCACAAAGTCCTCAGGTGCAATCCCATATAAAGCCAATTACAGTAATTCATTTGTCAGGTGAGCAAGGCATGAGTTTCTGAAGGGTTGTGATGGTTACTTATGCATAACATTTCTCCAGAAACTCAAAATGTCTCATATCAGTCAGTGCCTCCTGTCGCATCTTCCCACACTTACTATCAATAAACTCTTCCTACTACCCTTCTCCAATCCTGCAGTTCTTCTTAACACACTCCTCTCTATCCATAACACAGCAAACAAAGCTATATTCTCTGTGGTCTCACATCATGACTCCTACTAAAGTAACAGTGTGCCATTTTGAAAAATGGCTGTCATGTTGATAGTCATTAAAAAAATTCCATTTATCACAAAATAAAGATGAAGATTTCTTCCCATGACCTCCTCTAATCTCTTGGTATGCCTTTCTAGCTTTGACTTCCTTTATGAATAGTAAAAGCACTGGGCTGAAGTCATTCACAATTTATTATTTTATTTTTAAAAACATCTATGGGACTAGTTCCAATAGAGCAGGGGTGTCAAACTCACGGCCTGTGGGCCAGAGCCTAACCTGCTGGCCACACCTACCCCCGGTTTAGCGAAGGGGAAAAAAGTCACAATTCATCATGTGACAACAACGTGATGCCACGAGTTTGACACCTCTGCAATCGAGGAATTGTTGGTAAAAATAATATTAGAGATTGGCAAGTATGCCAGTTTCAGTCTATTCCCCATTTTCTTTTAATTGAATATATATGTGTGTGTGTGTGTGTGTGTGTGTGTATGACAAATGAGTAGAGAACCTCTCTTTTGAGCTAGGATGCCACAGAATTTGGAGGCTCCACATCAGAAGTTGGTATGAGATTTACCTGCCCTGGAAACAAATGGAATTAGCTCTAAGACTAATGGTATGTGAGTAGATGAAACAGACTTTTGACAAGAAAAGCATCAGGTGCCTACCTGTTATGATCCAATATATGATTTCTTTAGAAGGGATTGATAAAATGCTTCTGTTGTTCCTTTTTTCATAGGTATGCAATCTGTTTGAAAGGAAGTATACATCTCTGCAAGAGTGAAAGAAAGAAGATACAATTATTTTTTAGATTGTGTTTGGAGAAAAAAAATAATTCACGTGATTCCTCTTTTTCACTGATACTGCCAGGTTCTGTGCATGTGTTTTTTCCCCACTGGTTGTAAATCCTTAACCTGACATCCATTTATTACTAGCTGGCAAGTGCTCAGGCTCTGAGCCTGGAGTGATTTGTTTTTTTGTTTTTTACATGCCAATAATGCAGATGTAACAAATCTGTTCTGAATTTCTCACTTACACGTTCCTTTGTGGTGAGTAGAATACAACAGGTAAGATATACACTGCTGGTATTTTTGATAAAACCAGGTATACATCTACATAATTTCTCATTAGCCACTTTCTAGCAGAAAAGGCAATTTCTTTAAAAAAGTCTAGGTTTTGGAGCTTGCTTTTATTGTTGTTATATTTTATTAAACTAACTTGTAGAGTCAGGAATCCTCCATATCAGATTACCTGTTCATAAATATTTGGTTTCATTTGGTTTTTAAAACCTCCAGAATAGGACCCACTTTGTGTGAGGATCCATTGATGACATCTCAAAGTTCCAGATGTACCCCAAATAATTGCTTGGTAACCCAATGGAGCACAAACTTTAATGCCAACATTTTCTATTCCTTCAGGGTCCTTAATTAATTGTGCTTCCTTTCATGGTGAGGACTTCTGTTTTTCTGTATATTTAAATGATCCCAGTGTATACTGTTATTGGGATATCTCTAGCTTACACATCTGTATAGCACTTGAAAATGTGTGTGTGTGGGGGATTTGGTAACAGTGTTTTGCACCTTCCTCTCCAGCCACTGATGACTTAATTAACCTTTCTGTAGATGTGGCAGTTAAAGGATATATTTCACAGTGCCTCTACATCTCTTCCCTAGTCATCATATGCTTAAATTGCAAATTCATCTGAACTGTAACCTAGTGTCTTATGGCTCTTGGTTCTACATTTCCCTATAGATCTTCTCTCTTCAAATGTGTCAGAGTTGTAGTACAAGGTTGCTACCAAAAATGGTTTAAGTACATTCAATCACAGAACAAAAACCAGAGGAACAAATTACATTCAAACAATGTGAAGGGTTTGGTTTGGGGCCAGAAAAGAGATCAGAAGAAAAATAAAATTCTATTTTTTCATTCATATTTTCGAGCATAGATATTACATTTGGAGAATCTTGACTTTGAGATTTGAGCCATTATACTGGCTATTGAAAATAGTTAATATTTCTCTATTTTCCAAATATTCTTCTGCCACATGCTTGGAATAGGACTATTTTGAAAACCACTGATCTTAACAGACAGAAGGAAGCTTCTGTACACAAATAAATAGGACCTGAAGTATAAAGTACGCAGTAGTATGGAATAGTTTGCTGGAATTTATTCTGTTTCAGAATAACAGAACCCTTCTAGTCCAACCCTCTGCTCAAACCCTACACCGTTCCAGGCAAATGGTTGTCTGATCTCTTCCTGAAAACTTCCAGTGTTGGAGCACCCACAACTTCTGAAGGCAAGTTGTTCCACTGGTTAATTGTTCTAACTGTCAGGAGATTTCTCTTTAGAGCAAGGTTGCTTCTCTCCTTGGTTAGTTTCCATTCATTGCTTCTTGTCCTGTCTTCAGGTGCTTTGGATAATAGCTTGACTACTTCTTCTTTGTGGCAACCCCTGAGAGATTGGAACACTGCTATCATTAAACACTACTACTACTACTGAACGTATTAACATTTTAAACCTGTTTTTTCTTTCATAAACTCACATTTTTACTCCCAAAGTTGCATTTCAAAGGTAACTGATTCCCCCACCTCCACCCAAGAAGTTTCTTCAGTTCTTCACTTCTTGGATGAAAAGAGAAGTGTCTTCAAGAAAAAAAAAATCCAGTTGCCTTTTGAAAAAGTACCATGACCTGAATGACTGAGAATCTCCACAGCTACACTTTTCCTTGTGAACCTTAATCTGATTGTTTCCATGACCCAAATATTAATTGAAGTGTTAACAGTGTTAAAGTGTTTCAGTAGTTTTAAACTTTCTAGTACACACAATTTCTAGTTTTCTTGACAAATGGCTTTAGAGCTTATAATTGAAAACAGACTGACTGAATATAATTTCAATAAACTAGCAAAGCTTCTTAAAATATATAATAGTATGGATGCATCTTCTGGAATAATGAAATAATAGGGGCTAGGTGTGCTTAGAAAATTATTGAGAAGTGGTTTGAATTTTGTGTGAGCACCTGCACATCTTAATTGGTGTAAAAGAAAAGTCAGAATGATAGCCACAACTATGCAATCAAAGTCCTGTCCTTTTTTCATGCAATTTGCATATTACCCACATAAAATGGGCAGAGGTTTGATTATGCAATTGTGGCCATCATCTTGACATTTTTCAAACTGCTTGTAACCACCAACACTGTACCTCTCTGCTGTTTATTGAGTGAAACCCTCTTTTATTTATCATTTGATTCAATTTCAGCTCTGCCAAATGATTTTAGGCAACTCGTATTATAAAAATACCAAGATTAAAATACATGAATGTAAATTCAAATACAACACAGAAAATAATCAACATTCAGCAACTATGAAAACATATGCAATATATGTCAAGCACATTTTAGAAGGGATTCCACTGACCCTGCCCCAAGGCCTAAGTGAGAATTAAGGTGTTTAAGGTCTGCCAGAACACCATCAGGATGGGACCCATGTGGTACTTGGGAGTGGGCAGGGGTCTAATTTCAGAAGATCAGCATTGCAAAAGAATAGGCATGCTTTCTGGCCCTGAAACATGATGCTGTTTAATTGAGGAAAACCAGATCATATCTACTCTGTTAGCTATATTGGACAGGCAGAAACCATGAGAGATAAGCAATCTTTCAAATAACTGAATCCTATGCTATGTAGGACATAGGTTATATCACCTATCACATTATAGGTGATAACCAGCACTTTCAACCGCATCTGGGAATACAATTTGTTTTAGTAAATTTATTAATGCAGATTCTGAATTGTGTGTGTGTGTGTGTGTGTGTGTGTGTGTGCGTGTTTCCTTTAACAACCCTGTAACCCCTTGAACTGGGGTGGAGTCAGGGTGACTGAATGGAGCTCAAACTTTTACTGGCCGGGTGCCCTTCCCGACATCTATGCGGAGTTTACAGCAAATAATAACTCATTGTGCCCATCTGCTGTACATACAAATATTGTACTTCAAATTTTACCAAGGCTTGGGCCATCTGAAAACTTGGCAAACATCTCAGAGTTAGTGGCATCCTCAAGTGACCAACTCTCTTATCTGAGAAAATATAACAGATCTCTGAGTTTATAGAAAGGAGTGACGTACAATGGGTTCCCTAGAATCACTTGATACCTAGGGAGAAGAGAAGTATTCTTATCTGTCCTTTTACAATTCAACTTGGAACATCTGCAAAGCCATTCTCTGGAGATTGTGGTTCAGGAACTAGTCAATTGTTGTCTCATGGTGTTCTTAGCCTAATCACTTTGGATCTATGCTAATTTACTTTGTTTGTTAGTGAAATACAATTAAATTCAGAAATATCTGTTACTGCATCGGCTATCATTGCTCTCCTCCGTGATCATATAAGACAGCTCTCATCAGTCCTTATTAGTGTGGCACACTCTCCCTATATGCTGGCAAAGTGCCATGTTGGGGAGAGCATTGCTAAATATAATTGAGATTAGGGTTATTCCACATTCGGTTCAAGATTCCATTCCAATAATGTCTTAGCAATTTTGTTTTCATAACCAAATTCCAGACTATTTGCCGGTTTAATCTTCTTCTCCCATGTTATTAATACAGATTCAGGTAAGATTTATCTCTTGGCAAACTCCTTTTTCTTTCCAAATTACATCCATTCTTCAGTGGTTTACAGCAGATAAAACCTTTACCACTTCACTCTTCAGAAGCTCTTTGTGATTTCTAATTAAATTCTTTGTCTGAACACAAAATAATTAATACATAAAAAATGAAGTGCCAGGAAAGAATCTACTGTGAAACCAGTCTCTCCGTTGTATATTTAAACAATATTTAATCATTAGAGTAACACAGTGATTGCACTTTTGGAAAGAAAACAAGCCTGGCACTTCATGTTTATTTAACACTTGGACTAGTTAGTTCTTGGAGGTATGAAATGAAGCTTATAGAGTGTTGCTGCAGTAAATCATATGTTCTGGAGAATCACTTGGTCTTTAAACAGAAGTGTCATTTTAAGCAGAAACAGTTCATTGGGGCCCTGGCATATAAAATTGATGTTTTATAACCTTGAGTGTTTATGCTGAAAGACAAGGAGAGGAAATAAAAACAAGACTTAAAAATATAACTGGGAGGATGTCATATTTTGTTGTATGTTTAAGCTAAATATTGATGTATTGTTAATTTTTATACATCCAGGTCTTGAAAACCTAATAGGAGATGAGAACAGGTTAGCAGACCAATCTATAGGCAGGAAGACACAATTTTATTTCTATTTATTCTTGCTTTTTTTTTAAATTACACCCTTTGATTTGGTTTCTTTCCATCCCGTAGAAATCTAAATATTTTAAGCTCAGAAATGAAAAAGAGTTTGTGTGGGGGTGGCTGTGCAGTGCTAGGTTGTACATATTATCATTTCAAAGCCCCACATATACAAAGGGATGTTGGGTTGAGGAGAAGTTAGGTGGCATTTTAATTAAAAGCACTGCATATGCTCAGGAATATAATCTTGCAACATTATGCATTTATATTTATGATAATGCACCCTACTTAGAACAGCCTGTTTCTCTTCTCTTCTTTCTTAGGGTTGGCATATTTGCTTTTATTATTTCATCTTTCCCCGAAGAAGAATGTGCACCCCTTTTGCATTTTATTCTAGTATTATTATTTCTAGTTATTTCTAGTAGGCAAAGAGATTTTTGCTAGTCTCAAAAAAAAAGGGGGGGAAAAAGGCTATGAGGAAGTCACTGTAATTCCCATTTTATGTATAAGGAGGTGAAACAAAAGATAAGCTCTGACCGTGGAAACTGAGGGGGCTTTTAAGTTGAATTGATTTCCACTGAATGTGGGTAAGAGACTTAACAACAAATTAGGAAGTTCCTGGTTTAGTATTGCTTCTGCTGTAGACTCATTATGGTACCTTAAGCAAACTTCTGTTCCCAACCTTCCATCTCTCCCCTCTGACCATCCCGACATTCATGACTCAGTGGTAGGATTATGCTCCGAGATAATGTACATGAAGAACTCTGAAAGCACTATTTTTCAGAGGGATCTTGGAGTCCTAGTGGGGAATCGTTGAAATATGAGCTAGCAGTGTGCTGAAGCTGCCAAAAAATAACAACGCAGTTCTAGGCTGCATTAACAGAGGGATAGAATGAAGATCACATGAAGTGTTGATACCACTTTATAATGCCTTGGGAAGACTATACTTAAAATACTGCATCCAGTTTTGGTCACCACATTGTAAAAAAGATGTTGAGACTCTAAAAAGAGTGCAGAGAAGAGCAACAAGGATGATTATGGATCTGGAGGCTAAAACATATAAAGAACTATTGCTGAAATTGGGTATGTCTAGTTTAATGAATAGAAGGACTAGGGGTGACATGATATCAGTGCTCCAATATCTCAGGGGTTGCCACAAAGAAGAGGGAGTCAAGCTATTCTCCAAAGCACCTGAGGGCAGGACAAGAAGCAATGGGTGGAAACTATTCAAGGAGAGAAGCAACCTAGAACTCAGAAGAAATTTCCTGACAAATAGAACAATTAATCAGTGGAACGACTTCCTCCAGAAGCTGTGAATACTCCAACACTGGAAGCTTTTAAGAAGAGATTGTACGACCATTTGTCTGAAATAGTATAGGGTTTCCTGCCTGAGCAGGGGGTTGGACTAGAAGACCTCCAAGGTCTCTTCCAACTCTCTTATTCAATTTTTTCACAGTCTTAAAGTCCAGACCTTGAGGCTTCTTCTGTCTTTGGAAATATTCTTACTCTGTTGGTAGTAAGTTCTTTTGATCCAGATAAGGGCCACCATGGTCAAGTGGCTAAAATAAAAAGAGTTAAGAATATTCTTCTCCTTGCTTCCATCTTTGCACCCTTAACCTGATATGAAAAGAAGTGATACTTGAAAATTGTGGTTTTCTGATGTGTATCTTTTTTTTTTTTGGTCCCAATAGAGGATCCTTTACATTTACCTGCTGCATAATTTATTCATACATTAATCTGGTTAACATTATTTGGTCCCTTTTGTGAAAATAAATACTTGTCAATCCAGTTCCTTAATTGACTTTGTTGTATTGCCTTTTTAAAATTCTATGAGATCAGTTTCTATCGATAATTACAACTATTACAGGATTTAGAGGCTCTTTTTACTTTAGTTAAGAAAGTATTTAATGGAACATCCCCCATTCTTTTAAAACAATGCATTTTTCACATTGGAAGCTTCCCCCGGAGTGTCCTTCCTATATTTATGTGCCCAAAATGATGGCACCTTTTGGGGAATTCTGGGAGTTGAAGTCCACACATCTGAAAAGTTACCAAGATTGAATAAAAGTGCTGTAAGTCATTTATGCTGTTTATTCCTTGTTGCGCTGTTTATTCCTTGTTTCTGACCTCATCTAGGCACTAGAGGTGTTCCCTCAAGGCTTTTCAATTTATGACTATTCATTTAACAACTGATGAAGTTACAGTAGTGCTGAACAAAGTGACGTATGATTGGTCCTTGTACTTATGACTGTGGCAACATCCCACTGTCATGTGATCAGAATTTGAGTGCTTGGCAATTGGCATGTATTTATGACAGTTGCAGTGTCCCAAGATCATGTAATTGCCATTTGGGACTTCCCCAGAGGGATTCTAACAAAGTCAGGCGGCAGCAGGATTCACTTAATGACTATGGCAAAAGTCATAAAACTGGGCATTTTAACAACTGCATCGTTTAGTGATGGAGGTTCCAGCCCCAATTGTAGTCTTTTTAAAAAATATAGTTTTATTAATTTGTAATATGACATACAAAGAGAATACAAAAGTAAATATTAGGAAAATTAGGGAAGGAAAAGGGGAAGTGGACAGGGGTGGGCTGCCGGAGGCTCGCGAGGGTTCGGGCGGACCCTTAGTGAAGATTCTGTGGGGATCACCAAGCCCCCAAATCCCACTCTTGGCTGGCCTCGCCCACCTCTCCCCACCCCTGCCAGGAGTCTCCAAGCGGCCCAGTGGATGCAGGTAAGTGCAGGGTGTGCACAGAGGATCGGGGAGGCAGGAAAAAGGGCCATTTCCAGCCTCCCTAGAACATCCGGAGCCCGGCGGGGGGGAGGCCATTTTCGTCCTGCCAGAGGCTCCAGGAAAGCCTCCGGACCTCAGGGAAGTTGAAAATGCCCCCACGCCCCCCACCATGGTGCAGGAGGCCAACTAGGCCACGCCTGGAAGTGGATAGTGGGGGAAAGCAAGGGAAAAAGAAAAAAAGGGGGGCATTGACTTCGGATTCCTTTGGTGCAGTAAAATAAGGCATTAACATCTACCCTCAACTATTTACTTTTTCATAATAATATAAACTAGCCATTTCTATAACAACAAATCTAATCAGTAAAACCGAAATTGTAGTCTTAAGTCGAGGACTATCTGTAATCTGAAGCCACCATGCAAAGAGAGTTAATAGCATTGGTCAAATTACTTTCAATAATTAGCAGTGACAGTCATTTCAGCAGGAGCTTTTGCTATAAAAATCGTCTGTTCCAAACCGTGTTTTCTTCTGTTAATTCTATTTTCTAATAAGACTGCAGCCTGTAGCTTTATCTTTGCAAGAGCCTTGCTTCCTAAATCAGATGTGCGTTATTTGCCCCTAGGAGCAGAAGAAATTGTTCCAGGAACCCTCAGATGCCTCAGATAATTTGCTTTCTTTAATATCTTGACATTTTGTTGTCCTTACAAGAGAACTACCAGTGCATCACTTGAAAAGCAGTTATGGAACATGAAGACCTAATTAAGATAACTATATATTTGGTTTCAATTTTCATTGGAAGTGCCAGCTACACATATACAGAGTGGGAATTGGGATTCTGGAACATCAGCTGCACACTGTTTTGCTCAGGCTATTAAATTTCTGCTTATAAATAAACAAATAAATAGTATTAGAGCCTCCCATGCTATGTAGCATATCAGGCAGCAAGGGACCCTCCAATATTTTCGGTTTTGGGTGAATATGTCAGCATCTTCCCATGCAAAATAAATATTTAGTGTAAATAATATCATAAACAATTTCTGCTTTAACTAAAGATAAGCAGTGTGTGGCGTCCTCCAAGTGTTTGGGGTTACAATTCCCCAGCATGCTGAACACTTCGGAAAGTTGGCAAGGTATCCCAGCACACTATGTTTCATCAGTGGCCTGATTTGCACAGACGTAATCAAGTTCTGGCATCCTAATTAATTGGGAACAAGCTGCACGCTATTAAACCTAGCTAGCCCTTTTGTACCTCCCACAACCACGAAAGTCTAAATCAATAATGAGCAACACAGAATCAGCCCAGGTGCATTGGACTGATATCACAGTAGCCCAACCAGAACGGTACATACGCAAAGAACTGATCAACTGAAGGACCATGGGCATCATCAGCAAAAGGGTGGTGACATCAAAGTAAGCATTATTTCAGGGTTGTTATTTTTTTGAAAGTCAGAATAAGAGTTGGGAGACAAATTGTTCCCATTTGTACAATCAAAAATCCTTCATCCTGTCAAGAAATAGCCTTGAGTCCACGCATCTGAAAGTTGCCAGGGTTGAGAAATACCGCTTTAGCTAATAACTAATAAATGTATGTAAAAATAAATACAAGAGCCAGTTTGGTCTAGAGGTAAAGGCAGCAGTCTAGAAATCAGGAAACTGAGTTATAGTCTCACCTTAGGCATGAAAATCAGCTTAGTGGCACAATTCACCTCACAGGGTTGCTTTGGGAAAATAGGGTGAGGAAAGAGTGTTAGGTATGTTCACCACCTTGAGTTATTTATAAAAAATAAAGACGGGACTAAAACAATTAAAAGCTAATAAATATGTTGGATTACATTTCCCATTATCCCCAAATGACGCTAACACATAATGAGTTCGAGGAGCCTTAATGCTTAGCTTTTTTTTTCTGCTCTCTTCTCAAGCTTGCTATTGCAGCAGACTATTGAATTGTATCAGTATTTCTGTCAAAAAATGCAGATAAATTATATCATAAGTGGGACTCAGAAATGATAGTCATTCCTTGTTTACCAAAGGAGAGGTTAAGCGTTAACAACTCTCCCATCCAAGATAGTATAAGCAATCAAGAACTAAAAGCTAACATCCCTTCTAACTTGTTCGTTGGCACTCGTGTTTATAATATAGTTTCTCACTAATGAAGCTTGTAAAGTTGGCCAATGTAGATGTAACGGTTTTCATTTTCCTTGCCTAGAGATATCACAAATTGTGATTAAATGTTGGCTGCAAATCAAGATGGGAAACCATGGTTAGAGAGATTAGGAAACCCTATTTTGTATCATGGTCTTTGTTAGCCATGGTTAAGTATAAAGTACTTTTTATTCTTAATAAACTTTGTTTCCAAACCGACAACAAGCTGGGTTGATGTGTGTTTTGGCATTACCTTTGTTAGCATGATATCATCCTATACTGTAAAATGCTTTTGTTTATGGCTTCGCTTTAGGTTGCAGGCCAAAGGTTGCCATCTTAAGATTTGTATATTATACCATTTTGGACCTTGCCCAAAACAATCAACTGTGGTTAAATATTAAAGTAATATCATCTTACTTTTCATAGGTAAGTTGCTTGCTGTGTGATAAATTAATAAGATTCTTGACTAGGATTCTTCTATTGTCCAGTCTCCACCAGGAAAAGCAAAAGATGCTGTGAAGAAGGCCATTGATGTAGGCTATCGCCATATAGATTGTGCCTACGTGTACCAGAATGAAGAAGAAGTTGGCAACGGTATTCAGGATGCAATCCAGGCTGGGATTGTAAAGCGTGAGGATCTTTTTATTGTCAGCAAGGTATATATATTTACATCTTAAAGGGGGGGGGACCTTTATTCTGAATGTTTTTAAATAACCTGGATATTTGTAATCTCCCTGGAGTTTAGGAAGATTCAGCAGAATACAAATTAAATAAATAAATAGCTGTTGTAGACATTAAAAATTATTTTGTCAGACCACGCTGATTAGTTCCTAAAGAATGCAAGATTAGAACTATAATGTCTGCAATAAAATATCCTGCTAGAATGTGGGAGTCCGCGAGTTCTAGTTCTGACTGAATCATGAAAGCCAGCTTAGATGACTTTGGGCCAATCATTCTCTCTCAGCCCAACTCACCTCACAAGGGTTGTTGTTGTGGGGAAAATAGGAGAAGGAAGATGTGTTGGATATGTTCGCCGCCTTGAGTTATTTGTAAAAATAATAAAGGCGGGATACAAATAGATAAATAAGAGAAAAATTACACGTGGTTGTATAAATCACACTGAAGAAATTTTCCATCCATCTAGTTAATAACCTTGCGCTTTTTTGGGGGGGACGGGGACGGGGACTGGTCACAGTTTTTGAACTACTTTCAAGGCCAGTTTTTTGTAATGTGGATTGTGGCAGCAACTACAGCATCTCCAGACTCCTGTTGGGATTGACTTTAAATTTAGTGCCCCTATCCAGTCTATTCTTGAGTTGAAGAATGGCCTGGTAATTTAAGGACGTTGGTCTTTTTTCTTGAAAGTTACTTTCCACCCTCCAGCTTTTTCATGTTTCTAGTCTGATTTTTAAATAATTCCTGATACTCCAGGGGAGTTGTTATTTACACATTGACAGCCATGTGTGTAATTTAGGGAACACAGGAACTAACGTCTCCTCATGGTGTTTTTCTTACAGCTTTGGTGCACGTTCCATGAGAAGTCTTTAGTCAAGGGTGCCTGTCAGGCAACTCTGAAGGCCTTGAAGTTGAACTACCTTGACCTCTACCTTATCCACTGGCCTATAGGATGTAAGGTACTCCATATCGCTTCCCCTTTCTTTTGGAAAAATGATGCACGGGTACTGTAGGCTTCCCCATCCTTTCAGTGTTTAAATTACAGCTCCCAGATTTCTGTAGCTGTTCAGCTTTTCTCCTGGTCAATCAACTGGGAACATGAGGTCCACAAGAAGATCATTAACGTTCCATCCCACACTTTCCCCATTGCTATCTGATTGGCATCAGAAAGATGAAGGGGGAACATGGAATGAAAATCCAAACCCAAGCAGCTCCGTTCCCACGCATTCAGATGCGTGGATGTGAAGAAGGCTGAGTATGTAAGAATGTAGTAAGAAAAGGCATGTACAGAATAGGGCCAGGGGGAGAAAGCCCAGCTCCACAAGCAGCTGTAGTCAAACACTTTTTGTGGGGTGGATTTTTCTGTTGATTGAGTGAATCTGTGCTAGAACAGGTTTCTTGTTCCTGTGATTTAATTCTGGCCATAAATTTGGCACTCCGTATTTAGAACACCAAGCTCGTAGGATCCTGTCAAAAGTACTTTTAATGGAGACTACAATACAATTAACCCTGCAGTCCTTGAGTGATTACAGGTGAAGGATGGTGGATTAAACCTGGGGCTAGCAAGGTGAAACACCTAGATGGCATCTGCACAGCCACAAACCATTTTTTTAATTATTAGAAAAATTAAAAATGACTCTTGAGAACTTAAGGTTGAAATATTCAAAAGCTAGTAAGGTGTGGTGGTGTTAACTATTATATATTTTTATTTTGGGGTGCCAGTAGAATCTCAAGAGGCTGTACCATGGAAACTGTCTTCTAAAACTTTTGCTGATGTCTTTTCTGGACTTTTTATATTTTCAAGTCCATTTTTAACTTTATTTAAGTAACTGGCTGAATAGTTTCTTATGAATGTAAGAAAGTGCTGTTTTTAGTTTGTGAAGGGAATGTACAACACTGTGCTCTTGTTTGGGGAACATAGATTATAATATCTGCTTTGCAATCAGTACATTCCATATCTCAAGGTAAAGCTATGAAAAATTACTGCCAGGAATTTAGAGAATCATTATTTAATTAACTGGATACTGCTTTAATATTTTTTTAAAGCATCTTCCCAAATTCAGAACCAAGCACATCCTATTACAGATAGTCCTTGCTTACCAACTATCTCATTTATCAATCACTGAAAGTTACGACAATGTAAAAAAAAGTAGCCAGTCCTTACATTTATAGCCATTGCAGCGTGCCACAATCACACAATCACTATTTGGGCAGTTACATCAGCACACATTTATGACCAATGCAGAGTTACACAATCACTATTTGTGCTTCGCAACTTGCTACTGACAAGAAGAGTTATAGAGATGTGGAGGTAAAATTGCAAGTCACAGTCATGTGATGTCTTGCTTAACAACCAAATGATGAAATAATGATGTAAGCCTATCCTAATCACATGACTTTCCACTGGCCAGATCCAATTGCAGTCATTAAACGAGGACAAGTTGAGCAGTTTGTGGACCACCTATAGTTCCTTGATACCCTGAGATGAGGCCCTAAAAATGGCCTCTTTCTGACTTTTCCTAAAAAGGGTTGAAATAGGAGAAGGAAACTTCTGGGGGATTGGACTCACCTAGACTTCTCAAAGAATCCTAAATTCAGCTATTTAATTGTTGAAATCCAGTGGGGCAGTTTCAGACTATTTCTTGGAAGGGTGAAGGAATTTTAATTGTTCAGATGGAAGCAGTTTGGCTGTGACCTTCAAAAAAATGAAATGATGTTTACTTTGATGTCACCACTCTTTTGGCTGATGATATGCATGGTCCTTCAGCTGATCAGGGACATGATGAAGGAAAAGAAGCAGCAGAGCCAGGGGACAGAGTTAAGTGAGTAATTAGTCTAGAGTCATTACATTGTCACAAATGATCCAAATCCACCCACTCCTCTGAATTCCATAAATTCTTATGTACTAATTTAGAATTAGTTGATTAGATTCTTGTCTGTAGGCTGAGCAGTAAATCCTTTTGAATTGCAACTTAATGCATGGTCCTGATACTTTGCAACCCTGACATGCAACCTTTTCAGTATTGTCTATTGGTAGTTTAGAAGTAAACTGACTTGGGCTCTTTCTATTTATTGACAGGCAGGAGATGATCTGTTTCCTGTGGATGATAAAGGCATGTTGGTGTCCAGTAACACAAATATTTTAGAAACATGGGAGGTATGTTCAATTTCAATTAAAGATGTTTCTTCCCTGTATGTAGTGGGTTGAATGTGGCTATTTTATACCTTGTACTTTTATATTGCAAATATTATAACTTTGCATTTGTTGAAACTGTGACATAAATTTTATGTCCTGGAGATTTTTCTGTTTGTGATTTATTTTAATACGACACTTGCTTAATTTTGGGTCCCACTTGATTTTTTTGAGGATATTTACCAAAAATAAAAATATTTTTGATTAGAAATGCAGACTAAGATTTCCTTGGCAATCGCAAACTTTCGAGAGGAAGAGATTAAGGTATTTAAATCTCACTGTTCTCCCTCCTATTTAGGATAAGCAAAAGAACCCAGAGAAAACCAAACAGCTGGAATTTTATATGTATATTTATATTACACAGACTTTGCATAATAATTCTTTGTCCAGGAATGTTTGACGTTAATGTAATCTAATCTTCAACTTATCTCAATATGAAATGCACCAAGCAGATGAACCAAGCATATGAGAGAAAGAAGGCTTCCTGAAAAGTCACTTACATACAATTCAACTTCTGTTAGCTGCACACTTTCTACTCTAAGATAGTTTGAAGCACATCCAAATAACAAATAGGACATCATAACTGAATAGCTGACCCATTTACCTAGTTCATGGTTACCCAGCTACCGGTCTGTGGACCGGCCCGTGGCATGCCAGAAACCAGGCCACGCAAACAAGCGAAGCCCCATCCACCAGATACAGACAGCATACAAAACCACGCCCCTTTCGATCTGAGGAAAAACCTCTCCACAGAACTGGTCCCTGGTGCCCAAAAGGTTGGGGGCCACAGACCTAGTTGGTATTTGTATTTATATTCTTAACTTCTGCCAGCATTATAACCCAATCTTCTAACTACAGAAATTGAATTGCTTATCTTCCTCTGAAACTCTTGTGGCCAATCCTATGATTGGGACATTTATGACAAATGTGCTTTAGTTTCAACTTACTTTGTATGAACTCAGCCAGATTTGACTTACAGAAGATATCATGACTTATAGCAATTGTGACCCAGGTACTCTTAAGAGAGGGTCTTGGAAAATATCACCTCTCTCTCAGTACATGCTGTAATATTCAGTTTATTATTAGTATTATACAAAAAGAATGAAAATAACCCTGATGTGTTCAGAAGTTTGCATGTTGTAAGTGGTAAAATTCCAGAAAGACTGCATCTAGTGATGTTTCTGAATGTGAACCCCTTTATGATGGTTCTTCTCTTGCTGGTCTTGAGAAGTCCTAAAAAGACTAACATCAGGCAGATTTTTGTGTTGATATATGTAACTGCTTTATCTCCTATTTGGTCTTTGGTATGTCCTTAGGCAATGGAGGAACTCGTAGATGTTGGATTGGTGAAGGCAGTTGGTGTTTCCAACTTCAACCATGAACAGTTGGAGAGAATCTTGAAGAAGCCCAAATTGAAGTACAAACCTGCAACTAACCAGGTAAATTCATAAGAAGTGGTTTGGGGATTATAAAGAATTATTTATAAAGAGAGATAAAGACAAAAACCAATGTACCGATAGAATATTTGTAGCTCAGGGTCGAATTCTGGGGTCCTTGGTGCCCTCTGAACTTGATTTCCTTGCAGACATTTCATTACCAAACTAGGTAACATCATCAGATCATTATTATCAGATGATGTAACCTAGTTTGGTAATGAAATGTCTGCAAGAACGCCACCAAGCTCAGAGGGCACCAAGACCCCATAAAACAATGTTCATTGGATAGACACCAGGGATTAGAGGAATATACAATTGTCCTACACCCCCTCCCTCTTTAATCCACCATTCTGACAGCTGATCTCAATATTTTAAAGTGATTTGACATTCTAATTTGAATTTCTTGTTGATTGAAATTGTAAATTGAAATTTAACATGATATATACCAACTGCAAGGTTTGTTTGTTTATTATCATTGAGCTTGTAAAAAATTGAATCTACCAGTTTGTATGGCATTAGAAAAATACACTATCTTACAGACCCTGGAATTAGATATTTTACAGTAAGTTAAAAATATGTTTACAGCTTGATAAGTTAAAATAAAATAGGAACAAGAGAATCTCTGGAGGAGCTCAAGATACTTATGATACCTGCTTTAAAAATGTATTTGAGAATATTAGGAATCAAAGCCGACTTGAAGGCACATCATCAACATCTATTGAAATATCAGACTTATCCGTAAATATGCAATCACAAATTCAAATTGATTAGAAACTAACAGTTGCCTTTTCCCTTTTCCACAGTCTATGGATACATTCTAAAAGGAGGTATCGGATGACAGAGAAGGATTCTTTAGAGTAAAATGACATTCTAAATATAGTTGTCCTTATTCTGTCGGATTCTGCTTATGCACTGTCTTCTCCTGTGTCTTTGTTGCAAATAAATTTTGAATTTATTATTTTATTATTATTATTTATTTATTTTTTTTACATTTATATACCGCCCCATTCCGAAGACTCGGGGCGGTTTACAGCTTATAAGCAAT
>JANHFL010008466.1:67832-70332 GCA_032468155.1 Oxyrhabdium leporinum
AGGAGGAGGAGGAGGAGGAGGAAAAGAAGAAGCAGCAGCAGCAGCAGCAGAAGAGTAGCAGTAGTAATAGTAGTAATCTCTACATAAATACGTGTTCCTGGCTATTCAGTGTATCTACTCATATCTATTCTCCTTTGCACTTAATTTTCTTTGTGAACCACACATAAAACCTATATATTCTCTGCCGTGCAATGAAATAATGAATTCATAACATGTCCATGTATAAGAATCATTCCCTGAGAATATGTCTAATTTTTCTTTTCCTTTTTTATCGAAGAAAAAGCTACAGTATGGAAGATTTTTGGTGCACCATTTGTTTTTATGGTAATTTAAATATGTTAATACTATACCTAGGAGTTTTATATACTATGCATCTTGCATAAAAATCTGATTTCAGTCTCGAGGTTCAGTCTGGAAGGAAAAAAAATACCCTTACATTGGTGATAAAGGCATCTTTGGGCGTGTTATTAAAATGCTATAAAATTACATTCTCTCCAGACTTTTAACAACTGTCTTGCACTGCACGACAGCTCAAAAACATATATTTCCTTTTTCAAACAGGTGCTTTAGAATTAATGATCACAGTTTTGTGAGAACATTTAACAAATGCATACTTGTAGTCAGGGCTGTCTCTGCACCGTGTGGTATGACAAATGACTCTAAGCTTGATGGTGGTTTCATTAAATTCCTTTCCTTTTTTAAAAAAAAACTTTTCAATTTTGGCTAATTCCACCACCTGAATTTCTCTGTAATGGTGCTCCTTCATAAGAAATAGCTTATGCTAACCTTTCTCCCATGAAAAGCTGCAGGAAAAGACAAATATTGTCCCCCCACCCACCCCTACAGACATTCAGAAAACACGGCAATAAAAACAAGAAACTACAAGGCGAATAAAGTAGTTTTTAAATATCTTTCCACAGTTGGAGCCATTCTAATAACCAAATGAAATGCACTGCCTAATCCTTTCTAAATTAGAAGCATATTAAATCTTACAGAGCCCTGAAAAACAGGCCAAGATACTTAGATATCACAGGTTCCCCAGCAGTGAGGGTGTTTGTTTGTTTAGGAAGCATTATAGTGTAATGACTTTAGCTTAAAATGCATGACTAACAGCCATTTTTTTCAATGAAGAACACTACTGGTTCATTGGTTCACCACAATACATAAAAGATGCCGGGGGCCTAAAAAAGAGTGAAGAGATGAGCAACAGAGATGATAAGGAGTCTGGAGACTAAATCCTATGAAGAAGGGCTAAAGGAACTATAAGGTGTAGCTTAACAAAGAGAAGACTGAAGGGCACACATGATAGCAGTCTTCCAATACTCAAAGGAATACCCCAAGGAGGAAACTGTTGGTTTATTCTCCATAGCACCTGATGGTAGAACAATGGGTGGAGGCTCACTAGAGAGAAATCTAACTTGGAAATAGAGAGGAATTTCCTGAAAACTATTAAACAGTGGAACAGCTTGCCTCAGTAAGTTGTTGGTACTCCATCGCTGGAGGTTTTTAAGAAAAGATTGGTCAAACAATTTTTCCAAGATGACATGAGAGCTCCTGTTTTGGGAAGAGGGTTAGGATAGAAGATCTCAAACATCTCTTCTAGTCTTATTTTTTCTGTGATTCCAGTGGAATTGGGAAAGAGAATTGGAATGGGATGTTATTTTAGAATTCACCAGGATAAGAGGCCCATCCTCCAGTCAGTTTGAAAATTAAAGTAGCTGGAAATCTCTCCATTTGTAATGCCTTTTAAGACAACCAATCCCAACATTTCAATTATTATTCTAACCTGTGTATGTGCAGCTCTTAAACAGAACTATTGAAAATCAGGCAACATAAATTAGCTGTTGCTCAAAGGTGAATGCCATGCCCAAACTACCACAAGCCTACAATTTCCCAATATTCTTACACTGACATGGAGGTGCTTTGTTGAAGGGAGGCAAGTGCAAAAATAGCCTGGCTTTATTTCTTACTAGATCCTTTGATGATTTCAAGATACTTTGCTTAGAGTGGAATTCTCCAAATTCCCTGCCAGTAAGAGGAAGGCTTCTTGAAGATCTGAAGGAGAGTCTTCTCAGGCTGTATGAAATATGTCAGGTTGGAACTCTTGACTTTAGATCTAAAGTTGACTCCTGTGGGTAGATGGAGAACTATGGTGTCAGAAGCTCTCCCCCTCCAAGAATCAAGAAAGACACATGGAGTTACTTCTGAATACTTCCTTTATTGTTCCTCACCTTCAGGAAGAAATCTTAACAAATGAAAGCAACTATTTGCATTATCATAGATATATTCTGGGAATCACTAGGGAGGAGCTGTTTTAACTCTCTCCTCCCAACTAAACTTTCCATGCTTCATTGCCTCTTGGCCCTCTGGAATGCAGCCCCTCCCTCCCAGGAATCCAGACTACATTCCATCACATCTGATGGCTTCAAACTGTAGCTGCAACACAATCCTCATGCTAATCCTGGAAGGTAGCACTACGGATCAAAAGAGCAATTCCTTT
>JANHFL010008466.1:75332-78865 GCA_032468155.1 Oxyrhabdium leporinum
GACAAGTTTTGAGATATGAGCTTGTAGAGAACACAACACATCAAATTCATTTTTAGAATTCACGCAGATACTTTTGCTTTTAACTATGGATTTGTGGACAGTTGTATATAAGGTAGATAGATCATGGCTAACAACAAATCTGAGCAAAAATTTCCAGATGTTTTCAGATTTTGGACTGGTTAGAATGTTTGGGATTTTGGAACATGTTGAAGAAAATCTTGCTGATGTGGTGTTCACAATCACAAAATGGCTGTGATGGGTAAAATAACTAGCTACAGAGCATTTGGGTTTACTTTATTGATTTACAGCCCACGACCACATGAAAAATAAAACAATATAACATCCAATATAAATAAACAGCAACACAAATGTGTGATATATTTCCAAGGCCACTTTGTTATGTTCCTGAAAATTTCTGCAAATAAGAAGCAAATAAGCAGATAATTTCCACAGAACCACTAAATAGTGGCTGTAAACCACTATTTATAACCCACCGGGTTGTTGTTGTGAGGGAAATAGGAGGGAGGGGTATTAGCTATGTTTGCCACTTGAATTATTTATAAAAATAATAAAGGCAAGATATAAATAAATTAAAATAAATACATAACCAGGCATGTGGAAATATAAACACTGTATCCCAAATTGTCAGACTTCACATCAGGTCCAAATGTGAAGATCAATTAAACTGATTTATTGCTAAAAGCTTTTGTACAGGAATCTTCTGAACTAATGGTCAACAACTGCTTGGAGTTAGATAAGAGTCCACAGAATTCAAGGGGTGTGTGTGTTGGAGTTGCTTGTGGCTATAGAAGGATTCTAGGCTGATCTCACTTTTAACTCTGCACAAGTTCCTCTACTCTTTCTCCAGCATAAATACAGCAAAGGGGACAACTGATTAACCCTAACCTCCTCAACACTGAAGGTAAGGCATAACATCCTCAACACTGAACACTGAAGGTAAGGCATAACATCTTACAAATGTAGCTACTTTCTTTTCAGTAGCAGAAGAAATGCTGTAAAGATACTTGGGGGGTATTGAAAGGGCTATGGAAGAGGTCCTTCAGGCAATACAGAAAAATGTTTAGATCTATCACTCTGAATATCCAGATCAAGGATCTATGCTTAACTTCTTTCATAGCTCTTTTGAGACTGAATTACATTCAAAATGGAAAATAAAAGCCACAAAAGGAAAGCTTTTTTGGCAATAGTTTTATAAGCAGAAATAAGCTTATTATCAAACCTTGGGTGAGCCAGCAACTCACCCCAAAAGGATTGTCTCAGCCAATATTTCAGATGGCAAATTCTCACTTGGGGTAATAAAGAGGAACATGATAATTTTATATGAAGGAGGACATTTGTATGGAGTAAAGGACTTGCAATAAATTCTAATAAAGTTAGACTGAATAAGCAAATCAGGATGATCAAAAGCTAAGCACAAGCTAAGCACAACAATGAAAGACTCAGAATTTTTGCAACAAATACTTAATTTGCATCAGAAACTTAAACGTTTCTACTGCAGCTGGCAAATCTAATAATTGCTTTTGCAGACATTTGAGTCTGGACTGTGACCTCACAGATGTGATGCATCCAGAAATGAAATACTTAAGCAATTGAACATCTTTATCTGCTCAGTTTGAAAACCATTAATTTCACACTTATACTGGCAGTCATTTATTTACACCCCTTTGTCCTGGCAGTATTTGGCTAATACCTGAACAATGAAAGCTGAATTGATTATGTAAAGAATTGCTGTGCTGCCAGTGCAAACAAACATAGAAAATTAAGTGTGGTTTAGTGAAGAGATTTGGATGTTTATAGAAAGCCAGAATATTAAGATAGAAGTTAATTAGGAGGGAAGTAAGGTACAACCTTGCCTAGCATTTTTTTTGTCTGGGGCTGGGTTTAAAAGATACCAATGGTCATATTTGAATGAAAAACTCTCATGCAACATTCTGGTGACAGGGGTTGGAATAATGAAAGCAGCACTGCCATGTTTTGGGGCATGTATGTGATATCATGATGCACATTGAAAAGGGGCGGGGTTTGCATCATGACATTGTGACATTGCTTGTGTCACTCAGATCCCCTTTGCCTCTCCCTATATGGACACTACTGACTATTTCTTCAAATTAATTAACCCAGGCTTCAGATGTGATTGCATTCCTTGGTCCAAGCACTTCTCTGGGGACAGAGCTATTAGCTGAATGCAAAAGAACAGCAAAATCTTTCTCTCTTGGGCTTCTCACAGCAATCTTTTCTAGTCTTCCTGCTGTCACATCAATTTGTTCTTCCTCAAAAGAGCTTTGTGTTCTGCTTCCACAATGTGAGAGGTCTTATAAGATGGTCTTTGGCTATTCTGAGTGCATCCGCTCAGGGTTAGCTTTAAATGAGATTAATTCTTTATCAAATCAGGTTTTTAAAAGCTTGTTGGTGAGAATCCATCCTACAAAGGTGGACCTATGTTTAGTCTTGCATGTCCTTCAACAAGAGCTGTTAAACACTTAGTGCTTTCGAATCATTCCTTGCTAGCTCAGTGGACTCTTTAGGAGACACGAGAAGCTAGGAGACCAACCGCAACACTCATCTTGATCCCCTTAACTTGGGATTGCTGGGCCCGAATTGACCCAACCAAACTATTTAACCACTGGAAAAATGTTAAAATCAAGTACTTTTATTTTGTTTTTGAACTACTTTTAAGTAGGACTTCTTTGTCACATTGCCAGCCATCTGGAATAGCAGCCCTTTCCTACTCTGTTGATATTCCAACGTCTCTGAAAAACTGTTTGTCCTTCCAGGACTTGACATAGAATTCTGAGCCTTTATAAATTTTTTGAAGGAGGTCTGTGATCTGTTTCTTAGAATTTTTGTGTTTCTTTCCTTCAACATGTAAGTCATCCTGGCTCATTTGAAGTCAGTTAGACTCTAAATTGTCTGTCTGTCTGTCTGTCTGTCTGTCTGTCTGTCTGTCTGTCTGTCTGTCTGCCTGTCTGTCTAAGAAAGAAAAAAGAAAGAAAAAAGAAAGAAAGAAAGAAAGAAAGAAAGAAAGAAAGAAAGAAAGAAAGAAAGAAAGAAAAAAGAAAAAAGAAAAAAGAAAGAGAAAGAAAGAAGACAATAGTGAAGAAAGAAAGGATTAAAGGATTAAAAGAAACATAAAAAAGAATCTTTTCATTTCTTTTGTAGCAAATGAGAGCATGATTACAAAGTTATCTCTTATCCCATGATTACAAAAAAGGCTTACTTTTTTCTATTCTATTTTCTATTTTTTTCTGATCACCGAAACCACAAATCAAGTGCATTTTTATAAAATGTGCAAAGTTTATAAGGGGGTTCCAGTCAGCCATAAATACATTTCTTTTCTCCAATCAAAGAAGTTAATTTAGTTATCTCTGCAAATTTTATCATCTTCTTCAAACATTCTTCCATTGCGGATACTGTTGAACCTTTCTACTTTTGGACACATTTATTTATTTATTTATTTATTTTTACATTTATATACCGCCCCATTCCGAAGACTCGGGGCGGTTTACAGCTTA
>JANHFL010008466.1:98303-124179 GCA_032468155.1 Oxyrhabdium leporinum
TCAGACCTTCCATCTGAGGATCTTTCAGCAAGGTTCGCCGCGGAACCTCCACATATAAATAAATAAGACAAAATATTAATGTTAGGTAGGAATCTATGACTGGAAAAACCCATTTATTTTATGAGAAGATCACAGATCAAAAATGTATTTAAACTCTTAATATGTCTTATAGGAAAGTTTTAAAAGATATTAAAAGGATGGCGAAGACAGTATTAAGCAAGTAGCAGTTGAATTTTTATTATAGTTACATTTGCCTAAACATAATTGCAGTAAGGTACACAATTAGCCTGTGTGCTTCTAAAGATTAAATAGGCTAGAAATGTTACTTATCATGAAATGCTACAATTTAAAATGTCTTCTTTCTCTCTACCTCCCCCCCCCCCTTAATAGATGTGAATGTTTTCAGAATATGGTAGCAGAGCAAAGTTGTGATTCAGGATATAATTGTAGTAACATACATCAGGCAAATTCTGTGACTAACTCAGAGTAAAATAACTTTAAAAGGAGATTGATTTTTTTTTGCCTGTAACCTTACCTTTTTGTAAATAAATCTAAGTTCAATGATTTCATATGATTTTTGAGTAAAGGAATGCAGTGTTCTAGCAATGGAATACAGAAACTTACCTAATATTGAATAAAACCATTGCTTCATTTGGGTAGTAACGGATCATTTATCAATTCTCCATTTTTTCAGCTGAGTTTTGATCCAAGGACCAGGAAATAACTTGCAAAGACCTTCGTTTTGGAAACCTTAAGGAGCATTTGCTGAGAGTTACAGAGGAGGTAGTCCTTGATTTACAATATTTCCTTTAGTGACTGTTCAAAGTTACAACAGCACTGAAAAAAGTGACTTATGACTGTTTTTCACACTTACAACCATTGCATCATCCCCATGATCACAAGAAGTCAGAAATTCAGAGGCTTGGCAACTGACTCATACTTATGACGGTTGCAGTGTCCATAGTCACGTGATCACCTTTTGCGACCTTCTGACAAGCAAACAAGCAATTGGGAAGCCAGATTCATTTAACAACCGTGTTACTAACTTACAGTAATGACTGAGGTGATTCACTTAACAAAGGTTCCAAAATGAGACAAAATTCACTTAACAACTGTCTCACTTAGCAACAGAAATTTTGGGCTCACTTGTCATAAGTCTGAGGGCTACATGTATGGAGTATGTCTAATAGGACTAAGGAAATATACATAAATCTGGTCAGTCACTGCTTACTATGTGTTGAAGAGCTCCTTGTTTCATCTCCTATGCTTTCAAATACGTTTTTAATTATGCTAAGTTACTTTAGTTGTATTGCTATTCATCTGGAACATCATTTTGGACCTAAAGGCAATCTAATAAATACTGTAAATCGTCCTTATGATTTCTTCACCTGCTCTTGGGCTGCAGATAGCAACTAATCCCCAAGCTCTGCCGTTTAATCCAAGAGACTTCTCTCCTTTCATCCTTCTAGTACACTAGACAAGGACACTCTAATCTTTAATAATGTCATATTGTCCCAGCACTACAGTCTGTATTAAAAAAAATAACTAACTCAGCACTGCAATTATAAGCCAATTGTGGGCAGTTGGTATTAGAACTAATATGTCTGATTTCTTGGTGTTCTAATACTTTTGCTGTTCATGTCAAGAGTTTGCTTTGCTTTGAATCTTCCCCTCCTGAGATGTGAGACCGGCACACTTGCTGCTGAGCTGTACCAAAACTTTCAGCATCTCTTTTTCTTAGCTTTGATTCATGTTACAATTTATTTGACTTGAAGTGTTTAGACTTTTCGTTGGGACTTGGCTCATGAGATGGCTGCAGTCAAAAAGCATGCATGTGTATACACATAAGGAGCTAAGTATGTACAAATAAGTATACTTTTTTTGATTACATTTTTGATACATTTTTGATTAAGTATGGTTCATCAAGACCTAGATATCTATACACATAATCCTTGACTTACAACAATTCATTTAGTGACCATTCAAAGTTACAATGGCACTGAAAAATGTGACTTATGACTGTTTTTCACAGTAACAACCTTTGCAGCATCCCCGCGGTCATGTGATCAAAATTCAGATGGTAACTGATTCATACTTATGACCGTTGCTGTTTCCCAAGGTCATGTGATCATCTTTTGCATCCTTCTCACAAGCAACGTCAATGAGGAAACCAGCTTCACTTAACAACTGAGTTACTAACTTATCAACTGCAGTGATTCACTTAACAACGGTGGCAAGAAAAGTTGTAAAATGGGGCAACACTCACTTAACAAATGTCTCATTTACCAACATAAATTTTGGACTCAGAGTTTGTAGTTGTAAGTTGAGGACTACCTATATTCATGCTACAATAAAAATCCTTTTATAATAAATTTTTAAAAAAAATCATCTTAGTGGTCTGAGATGAAAGGTTTGGTCATTTCCTTTTGCTCCCCAGAGATAACCATCCAACACAAGTTGCATGCAAAGGGGATAAATCTTTGTGCATATCAATGTATTTGGTGACAATGGTGGTGGCACAGTGATTAGAATGCAGTACTGCTCTAGGCTACTTCTGCTGCCTGCTGGCTGCCTGCAATTTGGCAGTTCGAATCTCACCAGGCTCAAGGTTCACTCAGCCTTCCATCCTACCGAGGTCAGTAAAATGAGGACCCAGTCTGTTGGGGGTAAGAGGCTGACTCTGTAAACCGCTTAGAGAGGGCTATAAAGCACTGTGAACCAGTATATAAGTTTAAGTGCTATTGCTATTGCTATTGAGGCGAATCATAGTTTCTCAAATAGCATCTCTAGAAAAAAATGCAAGTGCCATTTTTTTGTTTTTGTTTCCAAAGAGAGAATCCGAGAGCAACGTACACTGCAGAACAAGCTTTATTAATTGCAGCACTACTTCCCTACTTGAAAGTAATAAATAGGCATATATTAAATCCTCCAAGGATTAATTTGTATTTTATCAGCTGTGAAAAGGGCATTTTTTTACATAGCCAGACTTAAGAGCTTTATTAGATCTTTATTAGATCTTCATTGAAAAAGAAATTCTGCATATATTTTTTGTCAAGAGTTCTTTTTTAAGTTTTATTTTTTTATTTTTGTATAATTTTCCTTTAAATTACTTAGGCAATGCAGCTGGGAATTGGCACTGCAGTTTATGTTAAGTTATAAGTGGAGGTGTTATTTTAGAAAAAACCCTCTCGATATGCAAAAAATAATGAATTTTCATGGAGTGGAGAGAAGAGGAAGAGGAAGAAGAAAGCTGGAGATGGACATTTGGAGTAGGGTTTGTAATGCAAGTGATTCGATTTGCAGTTAATAATTCTCAGTTATTATTATTTTGCAACTTCTGTGCTAACTGAAATGTTGCAGTCTCACCATATTTTGAACCCTCAGAAACACATCTTGAGCAGTTTGCTCTGACAAAGCAGTTTTTTGTATCGCAAATACATATTTATTTTCTATATTTTCCAGCTTCTGTGGGTGAATGTTTTCAAGTTGTGATTCTGTCTTGTTTGTATGTTAGCTGCAGGGTATCTCCACACCAGACTACAGCCATGGATTCATTTTTTTTTCTATTTAACTGGATAGTTTATAAAAAAAAAATGGCTAAAGTATTACTGTGATCATTTATTTATAGATCTTTCTTCTATAAAACCAGAGAGTTTAATGTTTTTGCTTTTGTTTTTAAGGTGGTAAAATAATTGAGGCCCAGTCTGCTTATTACATTTGTTTTGCCTTGTCTGAAGGCAAGTTTGCTGATTTGCAATAATATTCTAATGCAGCTCAATTTTCTGACTGAGAACTCTCATTTTCAAGATCCCACAAGGTTAGTTGATATTTACCAATGGGCTCCAGGAATAATCCAGATTACTGCCTTTGCTCCCATTGTATTAAAGGACATTTGGATTTAATGCTGTCTTTACCATTCCTTGATATCTTCAATTTTTTTCTCTCTGAAGTTGTATCTAATCCTATGGAGGTGAATTAGCATGATGTGATGGTTAAGATAGTCTTCTCCAAACAGGGGCCTTCCAGATATATGCAGATCCAATTGCAATCGTGCCACAGTTCTCCAGCTGGCATCCTTCAGATTGGCTTTGTATATTTCAAGACTTTGTCAATTGAAGTAATAAAGCAATAATAAAGTAATAAAGAAAAGAAAACAGATAACAGCAAGTTTAATCACCACCAACTCTCAATCAACCATTCTAAGAGGCACAGTGGCTCAGTGGCTTAATGACACTCAGCTCTGGTGGTTCGAGCCCAAGCACTGCATAGCAGGATGAGCTCCTGTTACTCGCCTCAGCTTCTGTCCACCTAACAGTTCAAAGACAAGTTCTATACAAGTACAGGTAGATCTTGACTTACCATAGTTCATTTAGTGACTGTACAAAGTTACAATGGCACTGAAAAAAGTGAATTATGACCATTTTTCATACTTAAGACCATTCAAGCATCCATCTAGTCATGTTATCAAAATTTAGATGCTTAGCAACTGAGTCATATTTATGATAGTTGCAGTGTCTCGGGGTCATGTGATCACCTTTTGAGACCTTCTGACAAGGAAAGACAATGGGGAAGCTAGATTGACTTAACCGTTGTATCACTATATTAACAACTTCAGTGATTCACTTAACAATTGTGGCAAGAAAGCTTGTAAAATGAGGTTAAAATTTACTTAATAAATGTCTCACTTAGCAACAGAAAATTTAGGCTCAATTGGGGGCCTAAGTTGAGGACTACCTGTAGATAGATAGGTACTATTTCTGTGGGGAGACGAGCTGGTGCTCTGTGCAGGCAGTCAGATTCCTGGCAGCTCTGAATCTTCGTGGTGCAGTGTTTGCTTGTGAGGCAGCTTTGGGAAGGGAAGGGGCCTTGCGTGATGCTGCAGGAAGAACCGGTTGTCTTTCTCTCTGATGAGAGGCCAGCTTGCCCTCCTATGGCACATCTTGGGAAGCATGCAAGCATGTCCTATATCAGGTCTGGTACCTTGGCAAGCCAAACTATTACTCTGCAATAGCATTCTGGTCTCCTGACTACTGTAACAATGCCATACGCTAGTAACAATAATAATAGTGAACCATTCTTAGCTCTTTTGGCTGCTAACTGAGGTCAAAAGGAAAATTATCTACTTTTGCTTTGCTCTTTGTAGGTGAAACTTTCTATCGGCAAAAGCTTCATAGCATAGCTAGCATAAGAGGAAGCTGTGATGTGAGAGAAGATTTCCAAGAATAATGGCATTGATAGAGCAGTGGTTGGTGAATTGATTCCAAGAGCAGTCAAGCTTAAGGAAATATTAAAGGGAAGTTTTAATGTGCACCAAATATTGTACTATTTTTAGACAGATTTTGTGATGTGGTTTCTCCTAACTGTTTCTAATAGTAAAGAATAAATAGCATATACCTGATTTCTTTAAAAAAAAATCATTCTGAAATGTTGATCCAAGTGTTGTATTTAACAGATAATAAGACTATTAGATTAAAATGCCCTTGGTGTCTGCTAAAATGTGCTTTTAACAGTTTTAATCCTTTATCAATAATTAATGAGAGGGCTTTACTGTATTTGCACGATTTGCAGTGCGATAGACACAATGAGATGCGTTCCTGCCTTTTTAAAAATAGCTTCCTTGAAGTGTATAAAAATAAGATATTTAACACATCCAAATACATTTCATTTAGGGAATAAAGTGGTATTATTTCTGTGGGGTTTCTGTATCATACTTCTTTATTATGCTGGATTTTGCTCATCTTACCTTAGAGGACAGAGACAAATAACTATATTCCCAAGGACCAGGTGTGAGCAGAATGCATGTTAAATGTTGTGTATTTGTTATGATTGCAACCAGTATTTTCCATTTTGCACTCCAATTTGAAAGAAAAACTGATCTTTGAGAATAAGAGTTTGGGAAGCTACAGTGCAGAAAATAAAGAACAAAACCTGGAAGCTAAAGGATTGAATTGAATGCTTATTTCAAAGCTGACTAATTTCATGTCCTATTGTATAAATTCAGCTGCAGACTCTGAGAATTCTATAGGGATATAAAAATCAAATTTGTAAGATGATCGCAGTTGATTGTATCACTGATATATTATTTAGGCTTTAAATATCAAATGAGATTTTTTTCTCGTTTATATTATTTTATAAAACATTTTATTTTAAATAGATGAGAAAATCATAATCTAAGATCCAATGATACTTCTTTATCAATGTTTTTATTAAAATTATTATTAATTTTAATTAATAGTTACAGCATCTTCTTTCATTATCAAGCACACATATAGTTTGCATGAGATTTTCCTCAGGGCCAAAGTCTTAATATACACCATTGTCCTTTGCTGAACATTGTTAATGACTAGTTATAAAAGAAATGGCTAATTGGAAGAAGTAGATTATCTTGAACTGCTTCAGTAAGATTTCTGGTCCAGATTTAGCAGAGAGACAGTTTTCATTATGTCTAGATGACCTGCGACAGAGCTGGGATGAAAGTGGTACATCTATCATAGCATTCCTGGTTCTTTCAGAGGCTTTATGTACTGTTAACCATGATGTGCTTCTGGCTTTAGGGATAGGGAGATCCTTTCTATTGTGGTTGAAAGAGATCATATTCCCCAAGGTATCCTTCCATTGTGGGATACCTCAAGGGCTCAACTCTGTCTCCTCTTTTATTCAAAATCTACATGAAATTACAGGATTAGGTTATCTGCCAGTTTGGAGTTCATTATTATCAGTATGCTAATGATGCTCAATTGTATCTTTTGACTTCAAGAGGCCAAGTGAGACTCTCAAGCCCTTATTCCAGTGCTTCATGGCTGTGCATGTTTGGATGAAGGGGAACTGTCTCTGACTGAGTCAACCAAGTGGTTTTGGCTGTTTGGGCCCTTAGACATGGGGATATTCCATCTCTGATCTTGAATGGGATTGTGTTTCCCATTCAAGAGTGTTGTATGATCTTGGTGTACTTCTAGACTCATAGCTCATGCTCAAAGGAAAGCTGGGAGTCGTGGGGGAAGCATCCTGGAAGGTTAGGGGTTGATGTTAGGAAGCAATTCCACCTGATGCTGGGAAGCAACTCTACACCCTTTGATTATGGATCTTTATGAAAGATTACAGTATCATGACAGATATTCTGTGAACAATCAGGCTATCTTTCCCTCCAATAAAATTTCATGAAAGCATCCACACTTTATCCCAAAAGTTCACAGATGCCATTAGTCCGAAACAATTTCCTATCCTTGCTTCTGATGGACTAATAATCTGACTCAGGTCAACCTCCTAAACTGCTAAGCAAATATTTGCTGAATTTAAATATTGACTGTCTCATAAATCATCTTTAATCTATTGACTTAAAAAACCCCACTAAATTGGTCCTTATTTTGGCATTAGTATTTTTATTTGCCCTATTAGAAATGAAACTTCTCTTCTTTTCTTTTCTTATATTTAGGATGCTTCAAGTGTAAATGTAATTCTGGTTTTCCTTTTCCCCACTCTCATGTGAAAACGCCCTCTTAGGCTTGGCTGGGAATAATGCTGCTAACATAATTTTCTGATTTTTCCTAAGAGTGCTGCTAATGTGAACTAATTTCTTTCAGCTCATGCACTTACTGCCTCTACAAGAAATCAGGAGTGTTGAGTTACTGACTTTCAAGAGCCTGGTTCCTTAATAGAAGCACTCAGTCCTGCACATTAGGGCCCCATCTTTCATATACTCATCTGTCTTTATAATTCTCATTCCTCATATTTTACATCATGTGGTTTGCCCTCTATTGTAAGTTTTCAATTCCAGCAATGTTTGCCTTATAAAGTAGTGACCAGAACTGCACATGATATTTTAAATTCAGGTCTTATATAAAGTAGTAGCAGAATATCCTCAACTGATTTATAAGACTTTCCAGTCCATCTATCTGTATTTGTTTCGTTGTAGTTTCTTCTTAGAGCTGCCAAGCCTCGTACAGATATCTGGTGGACTGAAAGTCTATTAAAGACAATGAATGAATCACATTTCCTACACAGAACAAAGAAAACACTCTTTTTTTTATCATTTTGTAGTCAGAAGGTCAATACAAGATAAATCATGGCAACAAGAAGGAAGAAAGAATTTAGGAGAAAGTCAGATGTTCTATTACAAATTATATAAGCTTACTAAGAACTCCACAACCAATGTAAAGATTGCTTTTGGGATGTTCAGGACTATGGGTAGAACTGTCAGCATTACATTTATGAGCCAAGAAGAAAATCTTACACAGGGCATATCAAGAATCTGTCCACATGGCTTCAGATTCAAATGGGAAATGAGTTCAGTCCCTAACTAATAACCAACTGTGTCACTGTGATTTTTTTTTATTGTTTTGATCTCCAGTTCTTTCACTCATATGATTTTCTGTTTGTACAATTTAAATCAATGAGATGAGCCATTTTAATTGTTTGTCTTGGAAAGCAAGTATCTTCAGAAGATCACTAATGCTGTTTGTTATTCAACAAATTCTACATTTGGCATTCAAAAGATTAAAAAGCTACTTAACTTGTGTGCCTTAGTATTTTTATAACACTAATGTATCAATGTAGTAATAACTAAAATTTCAAAATGCAAACATATACATTGGATATATAAAAAGAAAGATTCAGATGGAAGCATGCTGTCTTTGGAAACATGAAGTGGAGAACAAATGTCTTTCCAAATTTTCTCTGGATGGATAACAAGGCTGCTAATTTTAAATGGGTAGCCAGGATGATCATTTAAAACCCCAAAGAAATCTTTGGACAGTAGCTGTACATTCCATATGATACAGAGTACTCTGCTCTTGCCTGGTGCTACATAGGAAACTTGAGCCTAGACTTTGTCTCATATCAACTAAAAGTCCTTCTCTAGACTTCTCTACAGCCAGCATTGCTAGTAGGGCTGATGATAACAGGAAAGCTGCTTTTTATAGAAGCTTGTCTGCCAGGAATGTTCTTTTTATTTCTGGTAGAATCTAAGCTTCCCTATGGAGCAGATCAGGCTTAAAAATTTGTCAGCAGAGTCATGTCCAATCAGCCAGTGGTAGATAGCTTGAGGATTGTGAGTAGTGACAACAGAACCTAATTTGAAAAAGATGGAACTAAAATTCCAATCACTTTTGATTTTTAAACACACTCATTTAATACATGCAGTATGGCTGCAACTCAGGGCCATTGATATTTTTTTGTACGCTTGTAAGTAAGTCATTTCCAACAAATGTGATTCAAGGAAATTTAGGCCACTTGCATACTGGTATATAACTAAGCTACCAAATAATTTAAAGATGGAAATTATTTTCCACTCAAATTTTACTTTCATTTCTTGGATTGACAAAGCTTACTTTCCTAAGATACTTCTGATCAAACTGCAGTTTTCTTTAGTTGATCAGAGAGAAGACCACATTGGCTATTGTAGAAGTAATGACTGAATGTAGGGCTGCATGCTATTGTCATACTTATGTTGAACTGCACATAATTACATACTTCACAGAGACTTCCCTATGAACACTTAAAAGTTAAAATTTGAACAGGACAGTTTCATAGCTGGTGTTTCTATCACCTAATTTTTGTAATTTCTGAAGAAGGCTTTAGCTGTGAATTTAAAAATAAAACACTGTTACGATCAGTACTGTAGGCACTGAGACATTTAATTAATTATTTTTTAAAAGGACAGCTGAAGCGCTCTCAGCAGTTTTCAATCAAGGGCACTAATTCAAATAAAACAGTAAAAAAGTAAGTAAAATATCAAATAAAACAAACAATAACAACTCCATACAAATTAGGCAACAGGACATCTTTCAAAATCTAAAATAAAAATAAAAATTAACAATTTAAAAGCCTGGGGAAACAGAAAGGTCTTCACTTGGTGAAAAATTATGCTAAGAGGAGTGCATATTGGGCCTTGATAGGGAGGGAATTCCATAAATGACATGCCACCATAGGAAAAGGTCTCTCCCTTGTATAGGCCCAGCTGGCTGTTTTTTGGTGTGAGGACCTAGAATATTCTATGGTCTGGCTAAGCATCTACCAGAGGCAGTTCTACTTCAGGTAACCTACACATAAGCTTCCCAGGGCTTTAAAGGTCAAAAACGTCCCATTTGAATTGTCCAAAGTTGCTTTTTCAAGAGGCAGCTGGACTTACTGGTTTTTCTTTGAAGATGTTTCGCTTCTCATCCAAGATGCTTCTTCAGCTCTAACTGGACGGTGGGAACTGGAGGGATTGGTTGTTTCATAATCACTTCATAAACGCATGGCACAACATAGAAGAACAAACCCGTGAGGACTAAACTCAGCAGTCCATCTGCATTTAAAAGACAAAGACCAGTCTGTTGACAGCAAAATCCACATTTTGGACAGAGAGGACTGCTGGTTTGAAAGAGAGGTCAAAGAGGACTCTCTCAACAGTTCCAAGAAAATTCCACACCCATTTGCACTCAGGTGACACTGACAACTCTCTAAAAGAATGCAAATGATCAGCTGTTTGCAAGGAGCACAAATCCTTCCATTTCCCACCATCCAGTCAGACCTGAAGAAACTTCTTAGATGAGAAGCGAAACGTATTCAAAGAAAAAACGAAAGTCCAGCTGCCTCTTGAAAAAGCATATTTGGGACAACCATGACCTGGATGACTAAGAATCTCCATAGACATCCCTTTGAACTGGTCTGAAAAAAAAGAGTTATGCCTACCAATTTATTTCATCAGAAACTTCTGATCCTTTCTATTTGACTCTAGTAAGCCTTCTAATTGTCTGCTAGTCGAACATACTGTAGGTATGGATAAATCTATTTGTTTGGCTTCCCCCAGCCTCCCAAATTCTAACATTTCAATTTTCAAGCTCTATGTTCTCTGTTTATGCAGAAGTTTGCAAATTTGTTAAATTTGTAGGAGAGAAGTTAAATGAACAAAATCCTCAACCATCTGTTCCAACCAAATTCATTAGACACAGCTATTCCCAGTACAGAGGGATCATGTTGCACTTGCCCAACACGTCACTGTTAAAGATGAGCAGCCTTTGACAAAAAAGATGTGACAACTGTAATTCAATACCACAAACATGGTTAAATAGACAGGAATTCAGACTTAAGCTTTGTTGAGCTCACCACTGCCTGGATCAATGAATCTGTCAGTGTCACTTTTTCCTACTTCAATTTTTTTTCAAGATGATGAGTTTGTGAATTTGGGTAACTTCTATAAAAATAGAAAAGAATAGAAATTCTTATCCATGCATTCTGGAACTCAAGCATGTTTCTTTACTCAGAAATTGCTTCTTATTCTACTATGCAGCTCAAGAAATAGATCTGCATTTGAGAAAGATGGATACATCTGTCAGATTGCTTTTATTGTGCCTTTAATTTTTTTAATGCAGAATTTTTAATTCCACTTAGAATTATAGTTACAATTTTGGGTAGACCATAGCCAAAACCAGACCAAACCAAACCAAAAATCTACAACTAAATGGAATGTTTACCTATGGAGTCAGAGAAAAAGTGGAATTGTATATGCTTGCTTTTAAAAATTACAAGTTTTGTGGAGAGTTATTCTATATATCTATTATAAAAAAGATAACCAAAGAGCTTCATACAGTAAGATCTCAATTTGGATGGATGAATTGATCTGTTTCTTAACCTCAAATTCTGTATGAACGATGTACAAAGTAGACACAGAGAAATCTTAATTTGCTTCTCAGGTTTTTGTGAATAAAATGGGGAATAGTTACTTGTGCAGAATTCTGAGTTCCCTAAAGAAAAGATATAAGGAAAACTTGTAAATATGATATACTAATCAAACCTGTAAATAAAATACTAAGAGCATAGCTAAGAACTGAATTTAGCATTCAAAAGTAACAAAATTAAGAGAAGTATACTCAGAATATATTCATGCAAGCTAATGGAGAAGGAAGGAAGGAAGGAAGGAAGGATTATTTCAGCTAAGCTGGAAGGAAGACAGAGAAGGAGATAGGTAGGTAGGTAGGTGATAGGATATGCATATATTATGTATTAAAATAAAAAAAATGTTAATAGGAATACAATTTTCACTAATGCTATTGTGAAAAGAATTTCATTGCGACACACAAATACTGTTTTGTAAGGGCACACACTAAGTCACTTTCTTATATGTTGTAAAATTGATTATATTCTTTTCAATTTTCAGACAATTGGATTGCTCTCTTTGTCAACATCCTCTGTGTCAAAGCAATTTACTCAGTACCTGGCATTTTGCATCTGCATGTTAAGTATTTCTCATTTTATCCTTTGATAAATGGATTCACAGGAAATAATGAAATGTTCTTTTTGCATCAATACTATCTTCATTTCCTAAACTGTCTTTCCTAGGAAACATGGAATATATAACAGTATTAACACTGTATTTTGACATTCTTATAAGTTAGGCATTATTTCTAATGCAAAACAATATCTTTTCAATATTAATCTAATATAAATTTAATTTAACTAATTCTAAATTCATGTCACTGCTAAATTAAAAGATCTAAGAACAGGATGTATAATATAACTCCAGAGTTCTTAAAAAGTAATTAGAGAGCAAGACTTTTTTTTTAAATGACTTCTTTTACATAACAACTATTTTAATACTTTTCAAGCATTATCATCCAAATAACTGTCTTGACAGTGCCGTTTCACAATTGACTATCAAGTACTTTTGTAAACATACTAATACTTGAGAAAATATATCTCATAAACAAGCTTTATTGTGTGTCAAAAGGATAAAAATATAACTTTACATTTCTGTTTTAAAGTAATTTTAGTATCTATTAGCCATAAAGTAACAGTTATAGATAATTTAGAGTATGTAGTACTCGAAACATCTTGACATTTTCACACAAACATGGAACCTTAATAATCGTCTTGGGATTACACTGGATATACACACCGCTGCAAGATATTAAAATAACTTATGGCACACTGTAATTCTTGTTTTGTATTTGTCCAAGTAGTTTTGAAGCATGTAATAAAGCAGAAAAATAAAAATTTAAGCTTCAAAGTCAGCTAAGCTGGATTCTTAAAGTTATAGCAGTCTTTTAATGTTAAGGATGATTAAACCGGTTGACATTTGCAATTGTCATCATCATCTTATTTCCCTTTCTTATTAATAGGCTGTGATTAAAATGTAAATTTGGGGTATGCTGCTGTTTGAAAACCACTGTAATTATTTAAAATAAAGAAGCTGATTGCATTTAGTCTGGGATTATATGAGAAAATAATTAAAAATGGTCTATTACTTGTTGATCTTCCAGCGTACATGAAATAAGTTAAGTACAGTATAACTCTCTCATCTTCTACATGAAATAAGTTAAGTATAATTGTCTCCTCTTACGTTTCATCATTTTTCTACAATCATCTGAATGTTTTTGCAAAATATTTTTGCAAAACTATTTATAAAAGCAAAGATGGTCATTTTGTTTACAGTCAGGAATTGACAGTTGCGCTCATTATATCAGGCAGAGTATTTTCCAGAGAGAGAAAGAGGGAGAGAAAAAGAAAGACAGACACAATCAGAACTCAAGTTTTGATATGTTCTTTTAGTTTTAATTGAAATGACATGTGGGTAGGGATTAGGTTAGCTGACAGATGTGCATAAAAATTAATATGAACTTGGAGAAATATCCTTTTTTCCATAAAATGATTGACCAAATGTTCACAGATGGAATTTGAGTAGGCCCTTATTGAACAAACTAGTAAAGCCCATTAGGGTCATTTCTGCTGTGGACCTGGAGAATTCAGCTGGAAAAGACAGGGACCTATGATTTTTGTAACCATTATTTTCCTGCTTGATTCATTACCTGTATCAATGAGATGTGCGAGGCTTAACATCTCTGGCGCAGTTCCAAATTTGGGCTAACATTCTTTAAGCTTGTTCATTGCCCTTTGTAAAAAAAGTGAAATTAATTAATTATGAATATTAGGCATACATTTCCTGCAGTTCAATAGATCAATAGATGTGAGCAACTATATCAAGAGTTTCTTCTAAGAAAGATTACTTCACTTTCAAGGACTTGTCAAAGCCCAGAGCCATGAAGCATCTCAGACAGGGAAAAAAAAGAAAAGCAAATGTCATAGAGGTAATGCTTCAAAGAATGTTACTATATAGTCCACATGCCATATTTTAGGGAAAAAAATGAAGCTTTTTTGTGCTATTTCTTTACTTGCAATAATTAAGTCACTTGATATAAACGTTGCCATTTCAAGTACTGAAAAATTGGGAGGTAGTACAGCCAAATCATAGAAAACTAACCAACTGTGTCAAAAATGCCATTTTCTTAAAACCAGGATATAACTGAAGATTGTACACCAAAAGATATTTTGACTAGAGAGTCTGTAAAACTGTTACCTGACTTAAACTGAAAACTGTGGTGTTATTAGGTGTCTCTAAGAGTAAGCAGCCAACTAAATTTTCCATCATACTCTTAATTTAAGCTGTCTCCACAGTTGCTGGAAGATCCCGTAATCAAAACTGTAGAAGAGTCTTCAGAAGCCACTTATATTAAGGATTTCCTAAAATCATGAACCAGGCCTAAGAGTTTCTTGCTTTAGTTCAAGCCTGCTGAAATGATACCTGTCAGTGTGTCAGCCTTCTCATTGCAGGCTTGAACTTCCAAAAAACTCAACATCAGATCTAGAACTGAAACTTTATTATAGCTTCAGAGCTGAAACCATTTCAAAGATTTGATAGCCACTGTCTTCCTCTTGCAATAAAATCTGTCACCTTCATATGTCATGGAAAGTCACCTTATCTCCCTACAGTAGTCCTAAATGGCGGTTGCCTATTTACCTTCCTGGTCTGGGAAACTAGTTTCTGACACACTGAATTTCACCGTCTGTATACCGTGTTTTGTTTTGAATGGGAGCTATGGCTTCATTTTGTAATAGATCTATGTGTCACTTCTTTTACAGGATTCAGCCAAGAGCCTGGGCTGAGAGCTATCACTCTCTTCCACAGAAACGTTGTTTGAGAATATTCAAACATTTCTTTCTTTCTTTAATAAGTTACTATGGCCATCTACTCACTACATACTCAGCATTTACTCTGGGTGGCTAATAAGAAACTTTACCTATATGGGATAAATATATATAAATAGAAATAAATAGAAATTGCACTTGACTGGCTTTTCATAGCCCCAGGGCACCTTTCCTGAACTTAGTATCTCTAGTTAGCACAACCACGGTGGGTGTCATAATCCAATATATCTAGAAGCTGTCATGTTGGGAAAGACTGGCCTGAGGCATTATGGAAGTTTCTTAGGAGAATCTCAGCAGACTACCCTAACATGCACTAAAGAGAGAGGCTGGTGACCCACCACTAATGAATACAGTGAACCATCCAGAACAGTAAACTAACTTTGATTTCAATAAGCAAAAGAAAATATAATACTGAGATACAGCTCTGCAGCATCAAATTTTTATTGCAATGTAGTATCCTTCAATGTAGCTCAAATACTTTGGCCACCAAATGAGAAGAGAGGACTCATTGGAAAAGAAAGAAAGAAGACAAAAGGAGAAGGGGGTGGCGGAAGATGACATAGTTAGATAGTGTTATTGCCACTGTGGGCAAGAGTTTTGGCAGGCTCAGGGAGACAGTGGAGGACTGGGAGCATGGGGCTGAGTTGCTGTGGTCCATGGGATTGTGAAAAGTCGGACATGACTTAGTGACTGAACAACAACAAATCCTCCAATATGTAATGTCTGTAATAAATTAGATTACCCTTTCCAGAATTATCAGCCAACATGGTCAAATTCCCATCTGATAGGACATGTATGGATTTAAAATTCATCTCAAGTCATTTAGCAAGTCACCAGATTCAGCCACTGAGAGGAACAAGACTTTTACAACACACAAACAGTTAGAAATGAGTTTTACACTCAAACCAGATTCCTAAAATGTTGATAAAGAACAAAAGATTGATGCAGTGTGGATGTTACTTAGTTGGTTAATGAAAAGTCTTCACGCAAACAAGTGAGCTCAGAGAGTGCCAAGAACTCTACACTTCAATCCTGAGCTACATATATTTGCTTCTACGAGAACAAAGAGACTAGAAAGCATAGCTCTCCTTTCCCTTGCTGGACACTTCTAGAAATCCAATACCAAAAGAACTTGAGCGGTAGGATATTCATAATATTTCTTCAAACATCATATAGTTAAATTATGACATTTGCTTGTTGGAGAGATGATCTTGGCTATACATTTACATGATATTTGACAAATGGAGTGGAATATAAGACCCTCAATAGCATCAAGTCAATAATATCATATACTGCCTTACTCAAGCTACCACTCTAAAAGTATTTTCCCTGCATATTTTCCTATTGAATATTAAGGGAGTGGAGAATAGAGATAGAAATAAAAAAAAATTACCTCTTTGTTCCTCTCTCTGTTTCTGCTTTAGGCTCTCTACTTTAGCCTGCTACTTTCTGCTGCAATACTTCAATCCTTTTTCTTTTCCGTTCCATGAAAAGAAAATGTTTTAAAAATGCATATTTACTATTGTAGCCTGAAACTCCAACAATTTCTTCTTTCTCTCTCACAGTCTTTCCTCTGCTAAATATAGATGTCAGTAAATTAATGGGAACATTCAAACCAGGGTTACTTTAATTCCCTATAATCTAAAAAAATCAATTGGTAGAAAGCAACACCAGGTTGTGACACTTCGGGGCTTCTCAAAGGCTGCTGGTTATCATCTAACGGAAGCAATGTGTTAAACAGAGTTTGACGTGGTCTATCATAGCTCAACTTAACCTTTTATCTTAGACAACATGGTAACTTCTTTCATGAATGAATTGTCCATCGTTCTTTGTTTAAATGTATGTTTTTTTATGAGACAGACTTATTATAATTAATATTAATGCATTTATTATAAGATCCTATAACTACACATTTTTTTCATGCAAAATATTTCAACCCATGGATAGATTCCTAAAAAGTTGTTCTCACTCCATGTTGATTATACTAATTTACATGGATCAATACTCTGATTCACACATAGTCCTCAATTTACAACAGTTCATTTTGTGACCCTTCAAAATTACAACTTAAAAATATGACTTATCACCATTTTTCACAGTTATGACTTTTGCAGCATCCCCATGATCATGTGATTAAAATTCAGATACTTGGCAACTGATTCATATTTATGACTTACTGTGTCCGAAGGTCACACGATCACCTTTGGTGACCAGTAAAATCAATGGGGAAACATTAATGACTGGGTTATTAACTTATCAACTGTAGTGATACACTTAACAACTGTGGCAACAAATGTCATAAAATGGGGCCAAACTCACTTAACAAACATCTCACTTATTAACAGAAATTTGTGGCTCAGTTGTAGTCATAAGTCAAGAACTACCTGAACTGGTCAAGCTACCTTAAGCTCCAGAAGGAAAGGCAGGCATACAAATCGATAAATCAATCAAATGAACAATTGCAGCTTTGTTTTGTGACCTTTTTAAGCGCACAAAAAATCAGTAGTATCTTGGATGACTTAAGCCATTTTTTTTAATATGGAACAAGTGCATCAGGTTGTAAAGATGCTTAGAAAAGCAGAAGATGTAATAGCAAAGTTTTACTAAACATAAATTACTTAGTTCAATCTACATTGTTGAGTCCATGATAAACCACTACAATATCGATCCTATATGTGAGTACAAGAAATAGAAAATTAAACTGCCTCATGGCAGCTAAAGTATGATAAGAAAACTCATATCACAACAGATAAGATATTGTAGCTTCTAACAGTAGCAGGTAGATAAAGGAGAAAAGCATGGAACTCAGAACCAATCCCAGTGGGATTCCAGATGACATTGTAACAGATGACTTCAGATGACAATATAAGAGGAGGAATGGAAAGAAATTATATTAACAAACTGTTGTCAATGGTTATAATAAGATTTGAACTGTTGAATAGCAGAAGCTGAAAGACCATTGTATTTTTCAAAATGATTTAGAAAGATCTTGTGATTGAATGTATCAAAAGCTACAATTATGTCAAGAAGTATTACAAAGGATGGATTCCTAACATCAGATACAATAAGTATGTTATTACAAATTCTGATGAGTGGGCTTTCAAAAACTGATATGAAAACATTTGAAATGAAGTAGGAAGTAACTCTCAACATTCTTCCTAGTTATGTTTCATAGCAGGCAATTAAAGATTCAAATCTGCCTGTAGTTGTGTTTTTTTTTTAATATCTGAGAGATGAGTTTTCATTTTTTTTGGAAAATGTATCCAATAGAAATCTCATTAGATGCACTATTACACTTCCAATAAATGATGTCATTGAATAAAAAAGCATCTATGGTAAAAATTGAAAAGTCAGTAAAGTTCCTTTTTTCCTGAGGTGTTAGCTGCTTATAGATCATAGAAGCTGATTTAGATTTGGTTAAATCCAGCTTTCTTTCTTTTGTGTTATTTTACAAGATGAAGGAAAGGTTGAATGTCTGTAGACCATTATGAATGAATGAAGCTATTATGATATTTAATTATTGTGTCCTATGATGTGGTTGTAAATGTCAATAAGTCTAAATGCCTGTATTTCAGATTTGCGATCTTAATTATTTTATGTAAAAGAAAACTGTTTTAAGCAACATTTTTTTTACACATTATTATATATCTTGAAGGAAAATCTTTTCTTTTGACACGATTTAGGCATGGAACAAAGAGAAAAAAGGGAAGTCAGGAATGATGAGATTCAATAGTTGGAGTTGGACAAATTTTCACTCAAGGCAAAGAAGGAATTACACTGAGTAAAGCTTTGAAAGCAGTAAAACCCAAGTCAGAGAGATGACAGGTCTAGGAAAGATGGAAGTATCTGCTGAGCTGAAATGTATATTTAAAAAGATGAAAACTTTGAATAAAATAAAATGTTGAACTAAGTTGAATTTCAATCTTGAAATAGTCCTCATTTTTATCCTTTACAGACGATATCTTTCTATACCACTCAGTGGAGAAGGCCACGCTTCCTTCAAATCTGTATTCTACATTCTCTGATTGTCCCTTATTTTGGCCTATCTTATGAAATTCAATTTCTCCTAGAATTAATGATTCAAAGCTTTTAAAAATCATCTGTAACTGTCATCCTTACCAGCAACATTTAGCTAATTTTATTTTAGTGTTTCCTGATAACTTTCCTCTGACCTACTTCTAGTCTGTGAAATGCTCTTATTTCCAAGGTGAATCTTTACGCATCAAAGTCAGAGATGGCACATAGGTTCCATATTTCTATCAAAGGAATCTACCATTGGAAACCAAAGGGTCATCTCTTGACCACAGGTCTATAATCTGAAACCTCTGTCAGCTCCATGTTCTAACCCATGTCTTTATGTATCATTTATAATCATATTAACATTCGAACTAGACACAACTTCAAGGTGAAGTGTTCTGCACCAGGGCCCTATGGTCTAGTTTAGCTCCTATTACAAATAAAGGTGAATATACATGTCCCAGGATAATGTTGTAGGATCCAATTTGGATCAGCCACCAGGACCAGAGGTTTTATCTTCTGAGCTTTCAGACTTATGCTGGAGCCCATTTTCAGGGAACTTCTCTCTAGCAGAGAGTGTGCTTTGGGCTATTCTGTGTGGTATTTATATGATGCCTGTTGTATGTAGCTTTTCAGATGTTGATTGAGGTGTTGATGGCTGGCTATTAAGTTGTTGCTTGTTTGTGCTGCCAAGTCCTTGCCTCCTAAGTACCTGATAAGTTGGTGGTAAATCACTATTCCTGTTGACTGTCAAAGGGCCTGTTTCCCAGGCTTCAATCACTTTCCTGGCTGTTTTTGTGCCTGCTCATCCAACAATCCTAGTAGCTGCAAAATTGAATGTATCTCCTTGTTCATTGCAGTGTGAGTTCAGGTCTCCTCATCTGACCGCTCGCTTGTGTTTTTGCAATCTGGTGGTTAGCTTCCTCCCTGTCTGTCCTATATAGTTACAGGGGCAATCCATGCAGGGGATTCTCTAGATTACATTGGAAGTATCTCCCACCTCCAAGATGGGATGCACAATTTATCCTTGTAAGGTATCCTGCGGGTGGTGTGTGATGCCCACTTGGAGATCTCGGAAACTAGTTCCTATTTTATAAGCCCTGCAAAAACAAGCAGAGTTTACCAGGGCTAGTTTGAACTTAGTAATGCATTGCAGCATATTTCAGTGCAAAAGTGCACCGTTGCCCCTTTTGATCATTCACTTATACTTAAATGACCCCAGAGATCTTCATTGGAGTCACTACCACTTATATTCACAATGCCTGCTGGCCTGTCTGCTGAGGTGGTCACCTCTCACCGCCTTTGTGCAGGAGTGGGTTTTCAATGAGCCCTAACAAGTGCATGAGGATGCACAGCATGTGCAGTCTGTCACTTACCTGGTATGGAGGCAAAAGTGAAACAGTTAAAAAAAGGAGGATTTATTTCCTCATGAAGCTTACCCTTGGGACTCCAGGAGAACTGTAGCCAACTCAGTCATGAGCAGCCAACCAAGAGGAACACAGTGCTGGGTCTACAGGGAGATACAATAAGGACTCTGGCTCGCAGCTGCTTGGCTTTTCCACCCCCCATTTACAGGCATCCAGAGGAAAAAAAAAACAGCCTTCGCAAAGCACTTCTGAGAAGATCCATATTATTTAAACAAGCCGCTGAAGTAAACAAGATCACCTGAAAGGGAAACATTGCTAAATAGATAGATTTTATATCCAGGTTTTAGAGAAGGTTACTTAGAAAATCATCCAGACCTAATGGAAATTTGAAATCTGAAAATGAAACCACAACTGATTGTGGTACTATTACACACAGTCTTGCATAGAACCTGGAGGGTGCAACTGTGGGACTCTTGTCAGGTAGTGGCTGCATGTAGCTGAATTTGTCTGGGCTTAGAAACTCAGCAGTTAGTATCTGGAGGGAACTTACCAGTGAATGCCCAAAGTTGTAGGTTATACGAGAAAGTTCAAACCAATCCTAAAAGTAAATAGTGACAAACCCATTCTTAGTAGGTGATTTTAAGAAAGCAAGGACGTAATGTTATGGCACCATATTCTTTCAGAGAGAATTTGGAAGAACAAAGCAACATTGCAGAGTACATAACTTAGTGTTCCAGGACAGGTAGAACACTTTGCTATTTCATATTTTGAGATGAATTGAACATAAAATATTCCTTAAATAAGGAACTGATTTGTTCTTGCAGCATAAAAACTAGGAAAATAATATGAATCACAGGTAGCATATATTAAGTAGATATGCTTTACCCATCTTACTATCAGTCAACCAGTATTTTTTGTCCTCCAATTATCTATTGGTCCATGAATTTTTGTTTCATTCATTTTTCCCCACCCATATTTTGGGGGAGTTATTTGTTACTCTTATAGCACTATACTAACTCCACAGTAAAAATATCAGTAGCTTTGCCCTCCACCCACTCCCAATCATTTATGGAGAAAGTCGCCAAGACACTAGAAAATCCCTGTTAGGATTCCTGGTATTCACCCTGGGGCTTTAGAGAGACAATATAGTATCTGGACTGCCATTTTTTCTGTTGTACTGTGACACCAGAGTAAAACATTGCTAGCACAGTTTACCGGAAAGATCTTCTGGCTTCTACTATGGACTCTTTTTAATTCTGAAATGTAGTTATAACAATGCAATCTTTTGGGCAGAAAATCCCTCTGGTAATATTGGAACATTGTTTCTCAAAGAGGAAAAGTACAGGAACAGCAATTGTAATGGAATTCTGATGTTTGGATTGCCTATTTCCAATTTTATGCCCTAGTACCCTGGTTATTGCATTTAAAAGTTGTGCATTAGGAAACCAAATACTACTTGTTTTGTACCTATAACAGCTTTCCCCAATCCAGTTTCCTCCAAATATTTGAGGCTACCTTTCCATAATTCCATTTTTGATAACAATTGTATTAAACATATAAATAAATAAATAACAAATAAAAAGATAAAACTAATACCAACTAGGAAAAATAAAAGGATAAAAAGAAAATAGAAAGTGGAGGAAATAATGAAAAGTAACAAAAATAGAAAGAATATAGTAAAGAAATGTATGAAGTGACTTGCTCCTTTATCCCAAATATAAACAATTTTATAAATTAAATTACAACAAATTATTTCTCTCTTTTCTATAAACAAATCCTAAAACCATCATAATTCAGTCCCAATAAGGAAAAGTCCATTAAGGGTTACCAGAGATAACAACATATTTATTTTAACATTGATCAAATAAACCATCTTTAAAACCTGCTTTTTTACTTTTGGTAATCTTGATCTCTAATCCCTTTAAATAATGTCCTAAAGCTTGATTTCTTTTCAGTTTTCCTTTGTCCCTTCTCATAAAATTATTTGAAGCTTTAACAAGTCTTTTTTGTAAATCTAACATAGGAACTTTATTCAGGTCATTTTTTAGGTTTATTTTTTGTATATCTGTTTTAATTATTAAGGATAAGTTAGTTTCATTTGTATATCTAGTGTAACATCCCCCCCCCCCCCAATCATTCTTGTTGCCTGCTATTTTTAAATCCACTTTTAGGTGAATCTCAGTTTTGTCCAGTAAATTTTGTTCCTCTTCCCTAACATTTTAAAAGACAGTCAATTTATAAAGGCAAACAAACTTAAAATTAACTTCTGGGTCCATTGTTCACAAATATTTTCAATACATTGAATGTTACTGTATTTTGCTCCATTCTGTATTAGTAAATCTAATGTATATGTTATTCTCCTTTAATTGAAATTTTTCATTCCCTCTGGTTCTTTGTAGTGGCCAGTCTTCAGAATCTTATCCCATAATTATTTTTTTAAAAAAATTGAAAACAATAGCACTTTCCCATGGAAAATATTCTTTAATTCCAAAATCTTACATAAAATCTATCTGGACTTTTAGTCCATTTGTAACTTTCCAAAATCAATGTTCTAACCACTCTTTTGCCATTTATTAATATTTATTTTAAATTCTTAAACTTCTATTTAAAACTTGTTTGGTGCAGTGAAATATGTTATTCCAAAGGTTCCTAATAACAAGAAAGCAATTAATATCTAATTTTCAAAAATAATTAGAAAAAGAAATATGCAAACTCTCTGTCCATAAAGGTACAGATAACAGTTCAAATGTAGATGGCATTTCCTCATTTCCCAGAGCTCTAAAGCCACTATAGACCATTGTGTTGCAATCTCTTCCTGAGGAGCATGTGTCTGGAGCACTTGTGGGTGATCCCAGGTCCTTTTGCTTATCTGGAGTAGAATCCCAAATTGATGCTCCACTCACTGATTCTTCATTCCACCACAGTAGTCAGCTCCACTCTCAATGGAGCTATCTTCAGTTTCTATTTCCCATAATTCCTTAACAACATGTGATCTAGAAAAAGTTTTGGGTTTTTTTTTTGATGAAAATATTGCCACCTACATTTACGTCTGCAGTCAAATTGATATTTACCATCACATTAGAAAAATCGGGCCTCTGCTTTCCCCGTAGGTGGATGTTTTATTACCCAGTTAGGACTTGAAACAGAAGGCTGTCTGGAAAAAATACTTTGAGATGGCAACAATTATGATTAAAATAAAAGGATATTTGCTAAGTATAAGTGATGTATAATAGGAGAGCAAAGGGGAAAATCAAGGGGACACTTGCTCATTTCCTCTTGGAGTGATTCCTGGCTTGGATCCAAAAATCCAATTGGATGAATGGTAGGTACTTCCACCACACCGGAGGATTGTTAAGTACTTCCACATTCCTTCTAAACTCCCATGGTGCCCTGAAAACTTGCACCAAAAAATTACAGATGTTCCAGATTAGCTTTGTCAACATGCTAATTGGGAATTTTGGGTGTTGTAGTCCCAACACATATGGAGGGAACCAGATTGAGGAAGCCTGTTTAGGAAGAAAATTGCAAACAAGGGAAAATCACACAAGCAGAAAGACTGGTCTTCCAGACACAGATGTTTTGTCCTTCAGGCTCTCTCCTTGCTCTCCCCTTCCAGACAATTTCAGCATTCCCAGCTGGATTTCTTTGTTGACCCACATGATGGAAAATTACACATACTTGAATTAATGAGCAAGAAACAAACTTTGTGTTCACTTTGCCTGCAGAGGTTGGTAAAAACATTAAAATTATGCTACAGATACCAATGTCCCATACTGTCTTTTTGCTTTTATTTTTGTTTTTACATTCGAAAGCTATACTGAAACGTTATAAATGTAGATGGCAGAAAAGAATAATATTAAAATAATAATTAAAGTTACTACTAATAAATAATTATTGCTTAATAATAATTAATTACATATTTTAAAATATGTATGCTTCACACATCTCCAACTAATCTTTAGACTTGATCTAAATGACCTTGTTTTGCCCCATTTATTGAATGATACTAGAAATTAGAAATTTGGAAGTTTTTAACAGAGTTCCTGCAACTTGTGTATTATTACATTTGGATCTTATATTCTTTTTTTACATTTCACTAAGGTATAGATTTTGCATTTTTGAAAAGGGAGATTCCAGTCTCATTTGTTTAATGTAGCATTTTCTTAATTGTATGAGTTATACATTTTATTGTATTGTCAAAGCTTGAAATCCATGGGATAAAGGGTACAATACAAGTGTATTGTGATTGATCAATCGATCAATCTATTGGTTGATGGGTCTCTGTCACTTTTAGAAATGATATAGCAGGAAGGAGGATATGGAGTATCTCTGCTGAAACCCCAGATGATCAAACGTTCAGAAATTATGATACACATCATTCAAATCTGTTCCTTCCCAATCACAGCTTTCTTTTATTTTACCACATTTTCATTAAAATTAATAATGTGACTCCCTAAACTGGCCTCTAGCTTTTGAACAGGGATGTAGCTGTTTAAGCTTATTGAATCTTTGTTTATTAAAGAGACAGAAATCTTAAACAGCTAAATCCTTAGCTGTAGAAGCAACGTATAATTTATTTTCATCTGTCCAATTTCTAATAATAATTATTTAGGGTTTTTTTTTTCTTCCTTAGCTACTAAGGCTTATGCCACTTGATTGACACACACATTTATATCGTTTGCATTCTTTGTTGTTGTTTTTTTCTAATACATCAATGATTGTCAAGTGCTGCATGGTGGCCTAGTGATGAAGATGTTCACCTCTAATTTAGAAGGTCGACAGTTCAGTCCTAGACAGTGGCAGATGTTTCCCAGGGTGCAAAGAGAAAATATCTGCTATAAACTCCACTTAGGCTTCAGGAAGGGCATCCAGCTGGTAAATGCTCTGCTGCTTTCAGTTGTCCTGATTCTACCCTGAATTAAGGGATTACAGCATTGTAAAAAGAAAAATAATAATGTCATATTAGTTGACTCAAAGAGCATTCCAGTGAGTTGAGTTGCACCAAATTCTAGTTCAGAGAACCGGCAAATATCACCTCTGGCTGACCCCGCCCCTGCCCGCCTGCTCACTGTTCGCCCATCGCGGCGTCCATGTGCGGCCTAGCTAGCGGCCCTCCCCCGCAGCCCCCGGAGCTTGCCTCGTGCCACCGCCACTTGCATCACTCCGCTCCCTGCGTGGCCTAGATACCCGCCCCCCACGGCCCCCGGAGTTTGTGTGGTGCCACTGCCGCGTGTGTCATTCCACTCCACATGTCGCTCCACTCTGCGCCTAGCTGCCTGTCCCCCCCTGCGGCTCCCGGAGCTTGTCTGGCGCCACCGTCACTTGCGTCGCTTCGCGCCTAGCTACCTGTCCCCCCCACGTTCCCCCGAGCTTGTCTGGCGCCACTGCCGCTTGCGTCGCTCTGCTCTGCGTGTTGCTCTGCTCTGTGCCTAGCTACCCCCCCCCCCACGGCCCCCGGAGCTTTCCACACTCACCCTGGGAACTTCAGCCTCTGAAAATGCTTGCCGGTTGAATGGAGATGGATTCCCAGG
>JANHFL010008466.1:140674-157313 GCA_032468155.1 Oxyrhabdium leporinum
ATATCTATATCTATATCTATATCTATATCTATATATCTATATCTATATCTATATCTATATATCTATATCTGTATATATTCCAAACCGTTTAAAATTATCATGAAACAAATCACATCATTACTACTACTGTTTATTTGGCCAATCTTTATCCACTTGGTGATTTCTTTTTTATTCTTCTTCTTCTGGTGTTAGAGCTAGTGTATAGTGACTTTATCTCCTCTTTGTACTCGCAATAACATATTATTTCACCATGAATCACTCTAATGGATTGAAACATAAGCATGTGAATTGAAAAATAGATACATTAGTCAAATCAATAAATAAATATGAAAATATATTTCCACTATGAAAAACCATCTTGGCTACTATGTCCTCCAACTTGGACAGAGAAAGCTGAAATATATAGCTGTAAAATATGGCTTGCCATGTCAACTAGCCACTGCCTGAAGCCTAAAAGGAATTTTGAGCACCGGGTAAGTAGTATTTCATCAACAAAATCATAAAATAAAGACATTAAAATGAAGGAATGATTGAGTGCTGCAGGACGTTTGTAAAATCACCCTTCAGTTGGGGGCTAGAGTAGTTTAGTATTAGGGATTGCATACTTTTCATATAAATTTGCTTACAAATAGCTTGCCTTAACAAGCAATATCGCCAGACCGCTTTCTTTGCAAATATTTTTTCTTTCCACTGTGATTGCTACACAAACCCTATTTGTATATTCTGTGTTGCTATTATCGCAGATATAAGCAATATATCTCAATATTGGATATGAATGCAGTATATACCTTTGTACGCATCTATACTTTGTTAATTGTTAAGAAGTCCACATTCTTTTCTTTGTTTTTATTTTTGTTTAAACTATTTAAGAGACTATGACCCTTTTCAATAAAATCCAAAGGGACAGCTTTTCAAGATTATTACATAAAAATATCTGTATGGAATAGGTAAAGGGTTTTTACCTTTCTGAATCTAGGGTTCAGCAGTTGTCAACTCTTTTCCTTAACCGAGCGAGACAGAGTAGTCCAAAGAAATTTCCATGGTCATGTGGCCAGCATGACACTATGTCAAGGTGCACTGAAATGGAACCTTTTTTAAAAAAAATCACATTTGCATGCATTTAAACTGCTAGTTGGGCAGGAGCTGGGGCAGAAATGGGAGCTTACTTTGTTGTGTGGCCCTTGGCTCTCAAACCCAGGCATCACAGAAATGCTTCTACCAGGATTACAAATATGGTTCTCGATATAGATTAAAATTCCAGTTTATGGAAAACCATTGTTATAAATTCAAACTGAATTCTTTTAATGAAATTGTTTCTGTGTGGATGAAAATCAAAGGTCCTTCAGATGAAGTAGACACCCCAATTTTCCAGAGAAATTTGAATCCAGCTCAATTCTCCATTTAAAGAGTTATTAATGCTTTCTACTATTTAACTCCTCCTTTCGATTTGTGCTGAATATTCTGTAATGCCCAAGAACAATTACAGTATGAGACACAATATAAAATAAAAGATTATAGCCAATATTCTATAGTCACGGTATATGGATAACTTTAATGCAACATGGACTCATTTATACAAAATATACACTAGGTTAAAAAAAAAACCCTAATAGTTATGTAAGTGCAACACATACACACACACTTGTATTGTATTTGTATTGGATAATTATACATATCACCAACTGTTTATGTTATACCAATATATTATACTTTAAAAAATTTGTGTGCATTTTTTCATGTATTTTTAAGCACATATTATGTATTTTTTCTGACAATACATGCCTCTTTGTGTTTTGTTCCTTTCCATTTTATTTTCCTATTATTTTTAAAACTGTCATGACTTAATAAATAAATAAAAAAGATTACAATCAATATTAATTTATATTAATATATTAATATTAAATTGGTGGAATACATTTTGTCTGTTCTTTCAGAAACATTGAGAGAGGAGACCAAGAATTCCATAGCTTTTACGATGCAGGAAAAGACTCCTTTTCATATGTTCACTTCTGAAGAAATTATATAATATACTTCTGAAATTGGAAGGTTCTACAGAGCTGAACATCAGACTAAGTTTGAAATGGGGGACAGTGATGATCCTTTACTGCTAAATATTATGGAAGGGAAGGGAAGATGTTGAGCATGGGGCTAATGGTTATACTCATCTTCAGATTAGGATCCTTAGTCCCAAATTTAGACAAGCTTTGCTGCTGAACACTTTCAGTTCATATTCAGTCCAATGATTATAGGAACATTTTCAGCAGCTTGGATTAGTGCAGTCTTCATCTGTGAAAGATGCACCAGTTCAAGTTTTATCTACATAGATACATATATTTCCATAAGCTTTTGAGGTAGGGGATTCAGGCAAAGTGCAGAAAAAAAGTCAGATGTTAATTTGTAGGATGTATGTCCTGCCTTTCCTTGAAGAAATTGAGGGAATGTAAACTCTCTTCCTCTCTTTTCCTCCACAAGAAATCTATGGGTCCGGAAGGCTGGATTTAGAGAGCATGGCTGGCTTAAAGTCACCGAATGAGCTTCCATGCCAATATTGCTGAACCTCAGCTTTTCCATACTCCAGCACTTTAACCACCGTACCAAACTAGCTCTCAGCAAAATTAATTTATAACTCAAATAGGAAAGTGCCTCTTAACAAATATAAAAAGGACCCAGTTCAGACTACTGGTCCTATAAGAAGTAAGCCAACTGAAGTAAAAGCAGGAGCTAAGAGAATAGAAAATGAAATGTAATTTACACTTTGTTTCCACCACTCTTGCTTCAACCATGTCCTTATGCTAATTAATATACAGGTAGTATTTAGTATATACTAACATACTAAATATATGTTATATATTATAATATATTGACTTATAACAGTTCATTTAGTGATGTTACAACAGCACTGGAAAAAGTGTGTTATGACTGTTTTTCACACCGTTGCAGCATCCCCATGGTCATATGATCAAAATTCGGATGCTTGGCAACTGAGTCATAGTTTTGTTGCTTGCAATGGCCCGGGGTCATGTGATCCCCTTTTGTACCTTCTGACAAGCAAAGTCAATGGGGAAGCCAGATTCACTTAACAACTGTGTTGCTAACTTAACCATTGTAATGATTCACTAAACAACTGTGGCAAGAACAGTTGTAAAATGGGGCAAAACTCACTTAACCAATGTCTCACTTAGCAACATACATTTGGGGATCGGTTGTGGTCTTAAGTCAAGGACTACCTGTATTGCTCTTTGCCTTTCTAACCTCTTCCTCTTTTTGACAATCTCCTGAATTCCATCCAACTATAACTTCTTTGGTTTTTCACTTTCTCTCAGCCCATTCATTCTTCTTTCATGCATTTGTCTAAATTTCATACTCTCTACATGACCTAACCATTCAGTTGACTTCTTTCATTCATTTGTAATGTAATGCTTTCAGTTTTGTAATGAACCCAGGCTCAATCACCACTTATTCACTTTTGACTCTACCACTTCTCATCTGACAGCACATACTTTTTAAGTAACCCATTTCCTCTTCATGCAAATTGCTTTAGTTTCTTCTGACAAATAACTCTTGCTCTCATGTAAGAGTTAGCGAAAACATGAATTTACAATTGAATGAATGAATGAAAACCAGTGATTGTATTTATATTGGTTATGCCTGCTTCCTTGTTCTGAATATGAAAATATAAACACAACAATTTAAATTGCTTTCTACAAACATTTATTTTTTTATTTTTTGTTATATTCTGAATACAGCCAACTTCCTTTCAGCATTTTCATTTCCTAATATTTCTCCATCCAGTTTTCATTTTTTTTTGTCAAAGTAGCCAATTTTATCCACGTCTCTTAATTTTTTATCATTTAAGTATAAACTTCATTTTCCATGTGATCTTTAAAATATCAGTGTTTAGGAAGCATATTCTTTGTAACACACATTCTATTTAACATTTCCTGCTAAAAATTCAGCGCATCAGTCGTATGCATGCTTCCAGCCAACACAGTTATTTCACAGCAAGGATCCCTTCTACATGTATCCATAAATTAATTACACAACCAAGAGGACAACTCACAGTATTATTGCTCAATTTCACTACAGGTAAAATGTTACAACTCTGTATTCTTACTCCAAAAGAAAGATGTCCAACCACTTCTGTACTATGGCCACGAAAATTATATGAATGTGTTGTAATCAAGAGAAGTTGATCTCAATTTGAGTCAGTCTCTGTCACACATCTGTAATTTCCAGGCAAATCAGTGATTGTCAATTTTCACATTTTTTTTTCTTAATGCCTATAAATGTAAAGTCGTGGGAATTATTTCAGCGATTAAAAACTGTAGGTAAAAGTGATTATATCAGGCTTCTTTACAGCATTAAATTGTTTATGTTACTGATGTCGGGGTCATGCTTTCCCTGAGACATAGTGATAATTTATTACACAATGTGTCCTGGCATTTAAAAAAAAAAAAGAGAGAGAGAGAGAGAGCCAGAGGCTTTGCTGGGCTGCTTGTGTCTGCTTCCTCATTCTGAGTGTGAAAACTTTATTGCTCATTATCTACTGGGCTGTGATGAAGTGACAGATGATTTATTGGGAGCCAAACCCTGCGTTTCACTGGTGAACATTTTTATCCTTTCGTGTTGCTGCCTGCCCAATCCCTTGTAACTGCTGAGGCAACAAATGAAGGCAACTGCCTGCTGAGGAACCCTCGGACTATCATTCATATATGTCCACATTTTGGATCCCAGAGTATTCCTGTTTGATTCAATTCCTTTTTGTTGCTTTTAAAAAAAAATCAATTTGTTTAATTGAGCTGTTGGGCAGTAAAGTCTGAATTCTATGCATTTTAACCATTCATATTAAATTTTCCTCTGCATAGTCCTTGTTATTAATAGGCTTTAAAGAGAGGTTAGTTTAATTTAAATATGACGACCTTACAAGCTTATAAAATGAACTAAATGTTTCCCTCCTCAACTTGAAATTAAACTGAATAAACAGGAGATGATGTAACAGTGGCGATTTCCTCCCAAGGCTTTGAAATCTTTTTAGCATGTATGTTTATAGTATAAAATAAATGTGAGATAGAGTTTACTTGCCGCCGCCTCTGTTTTAATGGTAAAAAGTGGTGATAGTGAATCTAATGTTCTTCTATCATGCTATACAAACAATAAACGTAGTGTCTTTTGGGCATTTAGTAACATATCTAGCATTATAACGTGCGGTTTTCAATAACGAGATGCATATAATGGCATTTTCGGAGGGAGGGATATTTTAATAGGGGTTATGTGTTATTGACATTTAAATAGCAGAACATTTTTCCTTCAGGATTAATAAATACCATACAAACCAGGGTAGGGTTTTTAAGGTTTACTAAACTTTAATCTGTAAAATTTAATAGCAATCTCCACATCATTATGTGCATGTAGAATCCTGGTTGGCTTTACAAACACTTTAAGCCATGAATTATGTTACAAGAATGGGTTTGCTGTGTATCATTATGTCCAGGTAAATGCCAGGATGATGACATAATTGGTAGTTGGGAGTAAAATACTACTCCAGTAAAATGTTACTAAGGTAAATATAGCAGGATTGTAATTCATTATACATAAACATGATGACTTGTGTTATTTATCATTTTGTGAAATGGAGAATAAACTGCTTTCCAAGCTTTCTTCATTGCTTCAAGCCAAACAGTAACAATGTTTTAGTTATAAGGTTCTCTAATTTACATATTTTTTTAAAAGACCTGCCATATCTGTACTGTTCTTCTTTCGTATATAATTGTAGAACTCTAAACTGGCATGAACTAAATTGCCTGAATTGCACAATTGGCACATGTGTAGAAGTATAGTGTGGGAAGGGTGAGGAAGAGGGGGAGGAATACCCTCATTAAGAATGATGTCCTGTCATTTACCGACACTGACAAATTTATGACTTTGGATTAAAGGTCAAAGGCCATTAAAATAACTCCATTTCATAATATCTGCACCCTTAAAACAATTCCTTTCCTTTCCTTTCCTTTCCTTTCCTCTCCTCTCCTCTCCTCTCCTCTCCTCTCCTCTCCTCTCCTCTCCTCTCCTCTCCTCTCCTTTCCTCTTTCCTTTCCTTTTTTTCAACACAGGATTCCAGTTAATGTTAGCTTCTGCAAGAGACATACAGTAATAGTTTGGAAATAACAAAAGCCTATTTTGTACCTGTTCAGCTTGCAAGTGTGCTTCCCTCAGGCTACTGTTTAACTTTTAACCCCCTTGTTCATGTAGCATATATGCATAAAAACTGCAGTGTGCTATATAAGAATGCAAACCTGAGTGTTTGGGCTCTTTGTTATCGCAGAAGTTGGAGCATGCTTTAAAATTAACACACGAAACATCTGGGATGTTGGTAGGGGGAAATCACAGGAAATTAACTTATCTACATTTTTTTTGTAGCACTATGATGCTGAAAAATGTGAAATGCATCTTCCCGAAATAATGTGAAAAAACAAATGCTTATTTTAAAATATTTTTTCAGTCTCTCACTGAATGTATCAGCTGCTCCTCTGTCAGATTTAGGGTGAACTATGCGAGATAATTTTTCTCCCCATTCCAACCGTAAGAGTCTTAAGAAATGCAGCCGATGATGAATTATTTGTATGGTCATATGAAAATTCCCCTGTCCTGCACTTCTATCCAGCAAATTACACCCCAAATGTGGCAAAGGAAACAGCTGATGTGACAGCTGCACAGCACATGGAGATCCATTGGTCCATTGGTTAATCAGCAGTTTTTATTGGTCCTAGAGAATACATAGCAGAACTGCCCTGAATTAGAAATGGGCTTCTGTTTTCTCTTAATAGGACATATCCTTTAGCTGTAGCTGAGAGATTCCTACTGTTTAATGAGTGAAAAGTCTCTTTTCTCTTCTCAAAGGATTATGGAAAAAAACCCCTCAACATACGGATGTTTCAGCCTTGAGGCCTAGTGTAGTTTGTAGGCAAAAATAGGGAGCAGGAAAAATAAATAGTTTTAACCCTACTGCCTTTGTACCTTAATACCTGAAATTAAATCTTTAAAATGGTAGGTTCAGTTTATGAAGAAACTAGTATGGAATGTACCAAGACAAATGATTGGAATGAGTTCTAGAATAATTTTTTTAGCAATATACATAACTGCCTTTGTTGCCCCTTTAGTTGCTTGTTGTTTGTGCAATACTAGTTGTCACTTATGCATGCCTAGTTCCAAAGCTGTGTGCATGTACAAGTAACACACATAGAGCTAAATCAAACTGCCCAAGTGTACCAACAGATGGAGCTAAATCAAACTGCACAAGTGCACCAACACCCGTATATACATACACTCAACTTTGGAACTAGGAATAAGCATGTGACAACTAATGTTGCACAAACAATAAACAATTAAAGAGAGCAACAAAAGCAGTTATGTTTATTGCTAAAAATTTTATTCTAGAACTTGTTCCAATCATTTCTCTCGACACACATTGTTTACAGAATTCAGCTTTCTCAGACCAAAATCACTATTTGTTCAAGGTCAGCTTGTTGCTATTCTTTTCCATCTTTTTATTTTTCTTCTGTCTCTATACCACTTACATAGATTACATTTTGTCTTATGTGTTTTAATGTATATGTTAAACTTCTTATCATAAATGAAGTTTTGGAGTGAAGTGTCAACAATAGACTTGGTAAATTATAATTGAGCTGCATTGGTCTATCTTTGTATGCAAGTGTCAGTCTTGCCTGATAGGCAAGACAGGAAACACAACCAGATCAGTTAATTCTACTTTATTGTAAGGCTACATTAACAAAATCTTGCAAAGTACAGATCTCACACCATCTCCTTTAAAGTCTGAGAAGCTAGGAAGGGTCTCTTTTTCCACCCATTATGCAGCTGCAAATTATGCCTCCTCTTATCTGACCCATTTCTTCACCACATCTTTCATAGTCTTTCTCATATATCATTGCAGAAAGCAAGGTGCTACGCTAACCTATTTAGATCAGTTGTTTCACTTGAATAGAAGTGACTTCCTCAAATGTGCTCTATGTAAGTTATTTTTAAGAAGTGATGTGCCCCGCAGCTTTCTTCACCAATTAGAAGCAGGCTATTGTGGTGCTTCACTCAAATCTCTATCAAGATGAAGTGTTATCAAGATGAAGATAACTTTTCAGCTTTATTTTCCTATATGGAAAGTTTGAATAAGAAGCAGCAATCTGAGCTCAGTTTTAACAAAAAAGCAAAAACATTTTACTTGATTGAAGAGCTAATGTATTTTCTGGAAAGATCAGCTATGCAGTCTCAAAGTCCTTATAGATCCTACTCAATCAGCTAAAGGAGAAGTGATAGTTGAGGCAGGGAGAGGTTGTGATGTGTTAGCCATGATCTTTTTGTATAAGGGCAATCAGATCATAATAATTTATGCTTTGGTAATCGTCAGAATACATTTTTGAAGCATATTATATGTAGGGCTATTCTATATTTCAGCTAGTAATATGAACCTACCATTGGAAACCTATTTGCACTGGTTTTGAAATGACTAAACTCATTAGCTTATCTGGTTTAAAGTACTGACTCTCACCTTTAAAGCCCTAATGTTTGGATTCTAGATGATAAAATGTTTTGAGCCAACTCTAAAAAATGAGAAAAGGCATTACAATGTGTCTTCTTTATTTGAAAACTTTATAAAAGTACTTATCCTTTTGTTTAATAGGTAAATGTATAGGTAAATGTAAACAAATGACTAGGTAAATGTGTAAGGACATGCATTGAGAATGAGAAAAATGCCTCAGCAATAGGAAGAATCATACCTTTATATTTGGTTTTAAAAGATCTTGGGAAAGATAACTATACTTCTTATAATAAGCTTCACTACTTTTAATATGTAAGAATGTTAATGTTAAGAGAGCATTACAGCTCTTTATGATTGTGTTTAGAAATATACAATGTCTTTTTTCTTTTTTAATCATTCTTATTATATAAAATACAAAGAAGAAAAGAAAATAGGAAATTAAGGGAGAGAAAAGGAACAGAGAAAAGGGGGTGTAAGATACAAGGGGGAAGAGAAAAAGAAAGAAAAGGGGACAATGACTTCCAACTCTTCCTAGCACAGTACAAGATAAACACACTCCAACCTCAACTTTTTGCTTTTACACATTAATATATAACTAGCCATTTCCATAACACTAAAGCTTTCTAATCAACAAAACCAAGATCAAATTTTCATATATATTTTTTACAATTTATACAATTTCTTATTTTCTTGACCACATCATGTCAAATGTACAAACAGGATCATTCATGAAATTTTGTTCAAGCTGCCTGGACCCTGCTTATTACAAAAGGACCTAAATACCATAGCATGCCTAGTCAACATATTTTACAATTGTTTTTGACTTGTGAATCCTTCACATTTTGAAATGATGGGTCCCACACTAAAAGCTATTCTTTTTCTATATTCCTTTTCCATATCAGTGCAGTATTTAAAAAATATGTACATTTCCTAGAAATAGATTAAATGAAATATAGTACAGTCCAATGTAAATTTAGCATTTGTCATTTAAGGGCCAGGCATAGTCCTAGCTGGGAAAAGATGCACGTCCTGTTTTAAGATAAGCGAAGTATTGTGATCCTACGAGGCACAGTTTTTGCAGCCCTGAGCTTTTCATTCATCTTCTGTGTCGGCAAGATCTGGAAATAAAAAGCAGAGGGGAAGAATTCAGCCTTCTCAGCTTTAGATGGTAAGGAATGATAGCTACCGTTCTTCTTCCTTGAATTAGGCAGCTGTTCTTTTCTTGCCTAGGTCTGGAATACTGATGGAGCTCTAAGCTTCTGTCTGAAACCCTTCCAAGTTTACTGTCTCTTACTTGATGGTAGCTATCAGGCTATGGTGATTTTCCTAAGCCAAGTTGGACAAGGGAAGAGAAAACACTGCTTGCTTTAAAAGAAAGCTCTACCTTTCATTTTAGTGTTTCTGGCTTTTCCACTTGTCTTCACCAATATCTGAGATCTTAGCAGTCAAATTCAGATGCAGGATTTTTTCTTTCTTTCTGCATCAGACTGGATAGTAGGTACACAGAGGGCTGCGCATAAAGCTTTTGTGGATCAAATTGAAAAGCTGATGCTCCATTTTTGGTAATGCTAATTACAGGTGTGCAGGGGAATATTTATTTTAAAAACAAAACTCCATATGGGGAGAGGAGTGCCATGAAAGTCTAAATAGCCCCATCATTTCCCCCTCCCCCTCGGTGACCTAGCCATACCAGAAGGGTAATTTAGAATGATCATGCTGAGGAATAAAAACATATGCTTCCCTTGCCTATACACAATATTGGTTGTAAACAGTGTCCCACATCTTCAGGGCTGCAATTAATTTTATCAAATCAGATGCTGTGCATTTTTGGAGCTTCTGTTTAGGTGCTCAGTGTGATATCACAAGTGTGTGGGTGCATGTGTCCTGGAACCCCAGGGCAGGTTTGGGACCGCATTGCAACCTACTTAAGCTCTTGTGTACGTGAAATAAAATGGCATACTCATTTCAGCCTGATGAGTGTGGCTCAGGGCAGATTTTGCCTGAGATAAAATCAAAACATCAACCTCATATTCACAGCGTTAAAAACTGTAACATAATTTAAACAGATTTTATGTAAATCTGAATGGCTTTTAGCTCGCTTTGTACTTCTAAAAGCCCTACAGGATCAGAATTTTAGCTGAAATTGGCTTTCAGATATATTATAAAACTGTCAATTGAAGCAGTGTGGAAAAGGTAATTTTTAATGTCTGTATAACTGGAAAAAAATAGTTGAACTAATTTTGGTTTCACTCTTTTACAAAGAATTACCTTTGGGATGAGATCACGTACTGACAATTTTAGCACAGAGGATTTTTTAATTATGAGCAAATGAAAAAGGGAAAGAACAATGGAAGCTGAAATTCAACTTTAATTATAGCACTTGACAACTCTTCTAAAACAAAGATCAGCATTAAAAGTGGACTTAGAGAAAAGGGAGACATAAGATTTCAAATATATGGAAGTTGTTTGAAAGCACATCTCCACAATTCTTAAACCTTCCTTTCAAAGCAGGAGTTGAGAGTACCTATGACATGCTAAAATGTTGTCTTCAATATCTATGATTCTATGCTGATAAAATATGTGTAATTTCTGTCTTATTATAAAACAAAATTTCCATTATTGTTTTGAATGATTGTTTGAGAGTTGACATTAAAAGCAAACAGATAACAATCTACAATTGCCTCAACTGGCGAACCGTCAAGCTTAAAAGCATTTTCTAGCATTTGACTACTCATACATCGTGACTTTTCCCTGAACTCATGGCAGTAACTTACCTTTTCAACTTCAGCCAGTATAATACAAAGAAACACTGTTGGCAGACATGTTCCAGGTCGCAGAGCAAGATTACATGATCAATAATCTTGAAAGGAAACTTCAAGACTTGAAATACAATTCCAGACATTGACATGACAGAAGGATGCCACTCAATATTCAATTGCAGCAAGAGCTGTATGCTGAGATGACATTAAAAAACAGGCTGGAAGTCACCGAACAACTTCTGTGCCTCTGTATGGCTAATTTAATATTATTCTTGCTTCAGGGTCATTAGTTTGTGGTTCCAAAGTGTTGCACAAGCCCTTGATTTGATGCCTATTGTTTAAGCTGCTCTGCTTTAGTAATGCCTGCTGCACTATTGTCGCTGATACACATTGGATGAAATATTACACTTTGGAGTGACATCCCTGAAATAATTTCAATAATTTTCATCTCCTGCACTTGAATAGCCTTTCACAACTTTCAGTTGTGTTGGATACTGCATGACATGCTGTGAAAAACTCGTTAGCCACATTTCAACATTCCTATATGTGTTTTAGCTAACTTGCGAGAAGGATATAATAATAAGAAACTACTGAAGAGCAGCAATTTTTTTTTTCCCAGGGAAAGCCTTGCATTCAAGCTGTCGTTTTAATGGGGTAGGAGAAATAGGTGATTTGAGAAGAATCCTATTAATTATATTTAATTTAAATTACATGTAAATTGGATGAGAGCTAACTCTTCATGTCTGTGCCTGATAAATTTTGGAGGGGGAAAAAAGTAGACAGTAAGTTATGGTTCAGAAATCTTGACCCGTGATGTTCCATACACAAAGATGCATTGGTTTCTGCCTTCTGTTCGCAGCAGCAGTTGTTTTCCATAACTAACCCCTGGATGGGTAATGCTTGAGAAACTGAGAGCTGCCTTGTAGTCTCCTGACATTCAAGAAGGACCCAGGAAGTTTTCTAGAGATGCTAAATATCACCATAAGGCTAGGCCTAATTTTTTGCTTAGCTTGTTTTCTCCCCCATTTAAAAAAATAATAATATCTAGGGTAGGAAACAGAGCATTAGGCTTTTTAAAAGGGAAACCGCTTCCATTCTCACCCCTTTCACATGCCCTTTCCAACCTCAAATCATACTGTGATAGTGGGCAGTTCTCCAGCTGAATTTTGAAAGTGCAATAGCTGGGTTTTCATTGTATATGAACCTTGGTTTGGCAACAATGTAGTGGAAGAATGAAAAACTGCAATGCTTTCAGTTCTGCTGGCAACATCAGAGGATTATTCTTGTTTATTTGTAACAATTATATTTCCACGATTTTGCTATCCTAAAGTGCTTTATTTTGGGTTTTTTTAATGAGTTATAGGTTGGCTTATGGAATAAAAAGATCCTCTCCAGAACTTTTTACTTTTTGACATACATCCATGGATTGCAAAAGTCCTAATCTGAATAGAGGGAAGAACAAGTAGGCTATGTTTTCAGTGCAGATATATTTTTGCAATTGTCACAGACTAAACAGAATGAGAAACCGAACAGCAGAAATGGACCATAAAAAATATGCCTCTATTCCTGTGCATTAATGTTATAAAACTAAGATCAAATACATCAAAGGGCAAAACCGCTCATTTCACCAGCTCCATAATTTAATAAAAAACTAAAATGAGATTGATTGATTGACTGATTTTGCTGTTAACATAGTAACAGGGGGAAAAAGAACAAAGCTTAAAGACATATACATTAGTTAAAAAATACATAGTAAGTGCTTAAAAATAAGTGAAAAAATACAACAAAAAATAAAATATAAAGCACACTATGTTGTTGCAGCGTGCATACACACACACACACACACACACATATAGATATAGATATAGCATTAGATAATTCTATCTAGAATTATAATTGTTTAGTGCCCTAAAAAATATAAGTTTTCCTTGAATGAAAGTCCAAATCACTAACTTCCCCAGGTTTTTTCTTTCACTAACACCTTTCATTGACACTGTTAAGTGAGTGGAAATGGGAAGAAACAGGTGATATTCTGAAGTAGAAATTTGAAAATGAAGCTTCACCCATCAGTTTCTTTAATATAGTTCAGAAATTTTGGGATGTATTTCAAGAGGAACTGTTGGATCCACAGTTCTAAATGCATTCTATTTGATAGTCCTTTTTCCTTTTTAAATTTTTTTTGCCTTGATAGTTTTTACTATTTGGTATAGCCTAGGTTACGTTTGACGTATAAATCCCATAAAATCAGCTTCTCTTTTCACATGAAATAGAACAAACAAGCTTTTGGAATGAAGTAGTGTGTGAAAGATGGGATATTTTACTTAGCCTTGAATTACCAAGCTTTTATAAATTTAACTCAGATTCTCAGAGGTATTTTAACATAGTATTTTCGGTCTGTTTGGTAACAACAGCCATCTGAAATTGTAGTGGCACATAGCCAGAGGCAAGAGAGGTGTTAATGAGACTCTCTAGAAATGGAACGAGCTTGGGAATGACAGCTTTTCGTAGTACATTTGGCATCGGATCGAAGAGCCAGGTGGTGGCACAGAGCTGACCGATCACCTTAGATAATGATAAAAAAGCAGTGACAGGGTGAAAGATTCAAGGTCCATTGAAGAATCACACAGGGAGAGGGAGGAAGGAAGTGATGATCATTGATACTTGAGATGCACTGTTGATTCCTCATCACTTCAGTTTTGCTGGTGAAATATGAGAAGTACTGATCAGGGAAAGTGGCGCAGTTTCAATATCAGATGTTGAAATGAGTGGACTTATTAACCTATCTACCATTTGGAGCGCGTATTTATGGGTTCTCTGACTAGAATCAATCAGATTGGAATTTCATTTGTGATCTTTGGTGGAGATGTACACTTAACCTTTACATTTCAGGGCCAGGAGATGGAAATTGACCTAGAAAAGTATCCCAAAGATGCCAAGTCCAATGAGAAAGCTGTTTTAGTCATTGTTAACTCATTGTTATCCTGCACAGGATAAGCACTGAGGATCTCAATTTGACTGTACCACAGCCAAGGAAGACTACAGGACAGAGCATTTCTATCCAGGGAGCAATTTGGCCCTTTTAGAAATAAATTGACTATACCTGATCTGATTTGCTACATAGCAAATTTTTAGAGCAGACACATGATGGATACCCAGCTGAAAAATTAAAAGGTGATAGGGACAGATCCTGCAGCTGTCGTTTCACTATAGATTCCACTGTGTTTATTGCAGTTAGAGATACTACAAAGGTGCTTTGGGCAGCTTGGTTTCATGTAGATATTCAAAGATACTGCACAAAAGGTCGCTGTGATTCCTATTTATCTATGGTTAACCCACCTTGTTCCCTTTTACTTTATATTATGCCTCACAGCTTGCAAAGAAGCTCTTTTCTACTCAGCTCTGTGTCCCACAGGGACAGTTCACAGCATGCATCAGTGTGGCCTTTTTTCCTCAACCTCAAATTTGCTGTTTCCTGCTGGTGTCTCATCACTTTTTCTGCTTTGCGTCTTTTGGATGGTAAGTTCCTGTTAGTATTTTCACTCCTCCCCTATTCAATTGCTCACATCCCAATTTGGTTCCATAATGGACGGGGAAGGAAACACTCCAGTCATGTGACACAATTAGGTCTGGCCATTGGGAAATGAGTATCTCATGGTTTTGGACTATGCAAGAAAAAGAAGTCTATGAGAGTTAGGAAAAGCATACGGTTCCAACTACAATGATCAGAACCTACTAAATAAGTTAGTACTGTGCAAGGTTTGCAGTTATAACTGTAGATAAAATCATTGATTTTTTTCTGATTTAATTCTCAGTGAGGTATTAAGTAATATTTAATAGCACAGCTGGCAGCTTAATTTTAAAAATATGTGATACTATTGTAGACACTTGTTATTTATAGATATAATTTGGAAGGTAGCATTTCTTCTGCTCACAGATGTGATCACCCCATCACAACAGGTTGGCAAAAACGGACCTAGCAAGGACAGGTTTAGTTCTCTGTACATTAGAGATTTCTCAAATATATCTACATAAAAGTGGTTTTAAGGGAGAGAAATAGAAATATATTCTCCAGTGACTACCTGAACAAAACCTGCCTTATACACAAAAGCCTTTGTAAGCACAAGACGTTCCACTTACCAAAGGAAGAGAACAACCAAAGGCCAAAACAGGGACTGTGTTAGTCAGATATTTCTATATCATAGCTCACTTAAACAGGCAGCATCTGGTCTGCTATTCACTTGGGCACCACCAATGTAGGGAAAAATACAAAAGATGGACATTTCACTTGATTCTATAAAATGCCCTTTTGGTTCCATCTAGAGATTTGACTAGCACTGACTTTTCTGTTAGGAACAGTGTAGCCATCAGCTAAGGTGGCAGCATGGATATAGCTAAGTTACAATGCTACAGTTTTTCAGAACAAAATATTGGTGTAGCTTTGATAAACTGTGTTGGTCCTGATGGGCTGCTCTGAAGACTTTTCATAGTAAGGCCCCAAGTTGTAGGAAAGCAATAATGCTTTTCAAGCACTACTAGGCCCAAAGGTAATGCTTTGAGAAAAAGTCCTATAAGCATGTTGGCTGGAAAAAAAAAGGAAGAAGGAGTGTGACAAGAGCGTGGTTAATAACTGAATTTGGAGCTGGAGAGTCATTTCAACTGACCGATCCATTTGGGTTGCCCAGTATTTGTCTCTTGAGTAATTACTAGCACTCTTATCTGAGATGCTTTGCAACATCACTGAATTTCCTTAGAAAAAGTGGTTTAACTTTGCTTTCCTTACTTGATCATTCAGCTAATTTTCTGATTGTAAAACTGGAGATGGGATATTTTCAAAAGGCCAACCCTAATAATAATTAATTCCTCCTGGATTAAATGAAAACATTATCTTCCCTCATGCATCATTCTACAGATAGATCAAGTATGGTCATATTTCAGATCCAAGTAATAATTTCTGACAATTCCAAATTGTAGATATTATCATGTGCTCATTTATGAGTCTAAGATACAATTTTTTAATATTTAAAAATATTTAACTGAAATGATATTCTAGTGGGATTCCCCCTTTTGGGGGGCAAATAGGCCACCCTTTTCTCAACTCACAGATTCTTTTGCCATTGTTTACTTGCTACCTTTGTTATTTCCACTTCCCACCTATTTTCATGTTTCAGAATATAATGCCAAATTTCATTCCTCCACCAAGGGTGTGATCTTTTTGCCTTATTTCCCTTTCCTTTCATCAAGATAGTTCCTACTTAGGAACGCCTAGAGTACACCTGGAAAAAGAGCCGCTCTGAGTCTGACCGAACACAGGTAAGGAGCTATATTAAGACCTACC
>JANHFL010008466.1:193929-205059 GCA_032468155.1 Oxyrhabdium leporinum
AGAGAGAGAGAGAGAGAGAGAGAGAGAGAGAGAGAGAGAGAGAGAGAGAGAGAGAGAGAGAGAGAGAGAGAATTTATATAATTTTTTACATTAATATTAACCTTTTATACCAGCCTTAATATAATATAGAATTAGAATTATAAAGAACATGCTGATATTTTGAGACATTTTAAAAGAAAAAAAATGCTTTGTGATCATAGCATATATTTTCAACTTCCATCTATTTCCCTTTCCTTCTTTTCTTTTGTTTTCCATTCCTTTCCATCTTGCAGCATGTTAGACAGTTTCTTTGCAGTGTTAGTCTATAGCACTGTTGTTCATCTAGGGCTATTTCAGATAAGAGTTTATGACCAAATGAAACTGGCATACCCCCTAGCCATCAGGCACTAAGCCATCTTGACAGATGGCATAAGGGTGAGCAAGCAAGAAACCATGTTGGAGCATTCAATTTGTTAGTAAAGGGCAAAATTCCTGGACAGGATGTTAAAAGTAGGTCTATAAATTAAAAGAAATGTCACTGATATTCTCTTATGTTCCAGAATACATTGTGAAAATAATAACATGGTTTCTGCAATTTGTAGAAGATGTACACTTTTGCTGAGATAAGTTGGCAAAAGGAGTTTCAAGTCAATTTGTGATAGTTTGCTAAATATTCCCCCAGAACTCATTTGGCACTGATTAAGTGAAATGAAAGCAAGTGAGGGGCATGTCCTGCTTTATTGCATGAGTTCAACACACACACACATACACACACACACACACAAATATCAACATACATTTACTTCTATATTTCTTTAGTCTTTATTTCACAAGTGCCACAATCAAACAACCATAGCTCTAAAAATGTTAGTAAGGAAAATGTCAAAGTTCAAATCTGAATGTGAAACTACTAGAAAGGGAGATTAGGATTGTATCTACTCCATTCAGTTTGTTTGTCCTTCAGTAGGCAGGGAATGGAGTTTCATATACCTGGCACTATGTTGAGAGAGTGAATTATTCAATTTGCAATTTTTTCACAAGATGCCATCAAGGGATAATATGAGATCGACTATTTAACACAAAAGCACCAAAATGTGTAACTCACCTAAAACATAGGTTTCCTTGCATACATAGTGACAAAAGGGTGAATTTCTTCCTTTTCTAAAGAAGTGTGATCAGGATGGAAACAACCTATAGGATCAATAAATATACTTTCCTATGTTTTTGAAGGAATCTTCTCAACAGAGAACTTGTATTTCTGCAAGTATTTTATTCCTGATGTCCAATTATAATCTTATTCTGTCTAGAAGCCTTTCAAGTAGGACCAGACTAGGTAACTAAAGTCATGCAGGTCAATAGTATTTTTTCTTTAAGGTTACTGTAATAGGATCTTGAATCTGAATATAATTCCTTCTGCTTCTCCTTATCTCTGTGAGAACTAGGGAGGGTATTGTATGAGATGCTTTCTCAGCTTACAGTTCTGCCCTGCTTTCTTTTATCTAATCATTGCCTTGATAGTGGATCTCAGTCCTCTCCCTCAAGGCCATTCCCTGAAGGGTCCTTGGTACTCTCTGAGTTTAGCTGGTTTTTGCAGCTATTCCATTACCCAAACTAGGTAACATCATCAGTGCTAGACGAAGCACAATATTTGGACATTTACAAAAAGCAAAAGAAATATTAGAAGACAAAGAAACTTACATCTCAGTGAGCACTAATAGAATACAAAAACTAAACAACTGGATCAAAAGAACTCTCAGTGAGAAAGGCCAAATTACCAAAGAGGAACATTGGTGGATGAGAAGTAGTGGACCCATCTTCTCACACTTCTACATATACCCCAAAATACACAAGCCTGACATACACTTCTGTCCATTGGATCATTACGAGGGACCCCTACAGAGCTATAGCACTTAGACTTATAGTACTCTCTAAGCAGTTTAAAATTGCCCGCAACAATTTTACCAACCTTGGAAGGATGGAACCAGTCAGGATCAAACTACTGGCAGTGGCAGAGTCAGCCTGCAAATATTGCATTATAACTACTATGCCACCATGGCTCCTACATAAAACATTGCAAAAGACTTAACCAAAAGGCTTGGGAACCTCACCAGAGGAAGAGGAAGCAAACACTCTATCAACTGTCCACTACAGGGCCTTCAAATAATCAGAGACATGACTATAGATGATAGCACTGATGATGTTACCAAGTCTGGGTAATGAAAATCTTCAAGAAAACAGCCAAGTTCAGATTGCACCATGGACCCAGCATTTCAATTCTGAGCTATAAATATTCTCCTTTATTGATGTATTTTCCCACTACTCTAAATTTATCCTTCATTTTCTCTGGAACAGTGATTTTATTTATTTAATGTTCTTTCTACTCTAAATCACTACAGCTTCACTATTTCTTAACACCACACCCTTCAGGACAGTAGGACTACAAGATTGAAGGAAGTTGAGTAGAATATCTTGCGATGCCCCCTGGTGGAGCACTCTATGTATTGTTTCTCCCAGGAATGACAGCAAAACATTTGGAATGAATTGGTTTTTTTTAAAAAAGAGTTCTAGGCAGTGAATTTGGGATCTGCCTTAATAATCCAGGTTTATCATCCTCGTTCCCTCCAGTATTGTCTACTCTGGCATGGAATCACAGGAGTTTTCTTCCTAGAGAGATGAAGGGAGCAGATTGGAAAAAGCTGCACTAGATTATATGGTCATTATACAGTGTTATCTGGATATTAATACAAGCTATGCAGCTTTCTAATTGCTAAAGAACAATTGCTCTATTTATTGGAATATGAAACCAGGGCATATGTATACACATGCATATTTTACAGCTTATTAAAACTGATCTTTAAGAATTAAGCTTGTTTGCCAGCTAAACTGAAAGACACGCATTTATTCTTCCTTTTCTAAAATTAACACCACAGCTGTAGGAATCTTAGCCCTTGTAAATTTGTATACTATTACAGTTAGGTCTCTTCCACATAATAGAAGGACTAAATAAGTATGCAAAGGTTTGGTTTCTTACAACACAGGCTACCCATAAATAAACTCACTGATTCAATGGGACTTATTTGTGTCTACATGAATAAAGGACTACAGTCCCGGGTAAGTATCCTACAAAAAGAGAATAAAGCTGGAAACAGCCCTTGATTCCACGTATATTGACTTTGGCAACAATGCGGCCTGAAACATTAAACCTCTGATAAAAATAAATGATTATCTCACAAGAAGAATGTTTTCTGTTAACTTAGTATGCTAATTCAGTTACTAACATATAACTATGAAACATAACCAGATATGTTATTTCTTTGGAACTTGTTTTGGAAAAGATTGCACAACCCATGAAGCAATTATTCACAGAGTACATAAAAATGCCACCTTATGTATAATTTATACGACTAATGTTAGTTATGGTCTGTTTAATGCTATTTAATGCTGCCAAATGACGTCACACTTCCTTCTACGCAGTTTGGGGGTGGGGATGAAAATAACAGTCAAAAACATTTTATAGGGTCAGACTATGTTCATTGATTTTTTTTCAAAATTAATGTAGTAATTTAAAAATTAATGTAGCAATTAATGTAGTAATAAACAACAAACATGCAACCACTGGGGAAGATATCTAAAGTGTTTGTGAACAGAGTTGTGCTGTGTAGCACATACAGTGCTTACTATATAGTTATTTTAATCATCATTTACTTACTGTATTTGTGTTATCTAATATGCCTTGAGCAATTCATTTTGCCAACAGCACAGTAAATTGCTGCACAGGCTCTCCCCTTTATTAGTGGCAATTATGAAATCCAATTTTAGTTGTACTTACTACATTTCTTCCACTGCCTACGGGGCATCCCTATGGGAGGGATATGAGTTAGTGCTTCTGGTCTTAATCTTTACGTCTTTTACCCCATGTTTGTACATTCTCAGGAACACATATATTACTCTATTTCCACCAAATGCTTTTCTTTTTCTCATTCTCTTTCTCTGCCCTTGGATAAAACTGTGCAGATGAGACAAGATATAGTATGGATGGAAGCTAATGGATAGAAACTAATCACGGAGAGAAGCAACCTGGAATTAAGGAGAAACTTCCTAACAATGAGGACAATTAACCAGTGGGACAGCTTGACTTCAGAAGTTGTGGGTGCTTCATCACTGGAGGTTTTTAAGAAGAGTGGAGAGCCACCTGTCTGAACTGCATAGAGTCTCCTGCTTGAGCAGGGGATTGGACTAGAAGACCTTAAGGTCCATTCCAGCTCTGTTCTGATTGACTTATTGATGGCAGAGGATAATAGCAAAAGGGAATCTGATATGTGAACAGTGATGTCTTGTGTCCTTTCTTCAAATGTGCACAAATTGCACAATAAAAATGCTTCCTCTTCCAGGATTATTTTGAAGCTATTGCCTATGGCTCATATTTGTCAGCCTGAGAAACCACAAAAAGACATAAAGCTTCAGTGAAAGATCATCAAATCCGCTGCATCCCATTCCATTAAATAATTTTATATTTAAATTAATTATAAGGTGCAATCCATAAAGTTTTCCTTCCAGTCTTGTTAATAAACAATTTACTAAAATGATTGTTGGGCCATATTTGCCATTTGACTACTGAATGATCTAGCATAGGATACCTCCTAGTTGCCTAGCGTAGAGATAAATTTGACTGTTGGAGAATAAGTGCTTTCTCATGCTTAGTTCACAAAAGAATCCCTTCCCCTTTTCTGCCTGACCTGCCAGACTTTTGAGGCAACCTTTTTGAGCTCTTGTCCTGATGGATTTGTCTCAATGCAGTGAGACATGTGCAGATCTGTACATTGGAAAAATAAAACAACCACTTCACAAATGCATGGCACAACATAGGAGAACAAACCCATCATGACAAGATTCAGCAGTCCATCTGTCAGCGTTCCATCGAAGTTTCAACAAACCGCTCAGTACTCAGATAGTAATTAATCCAAATCAGAGTTTATTGAAGAAACCATGTTGGCACATCTAGGAAAAACCTGAATCTGAAAAGCCAGGATTTTCCACACTCAAAAGAATTCAAAGACCTCTTACCATCATCATACATCACATTCCCCAATCAAAGCTTATACCCATCATCCCTCATCCATCTTGTCACTTCTAGTTGCTAACTAGGATGGCCATGAAACATTTACCAGGAATGTTGTTATGTCTAAATTATCTTCTAACGACATGGGAAAGTAAAGCCCCCTTATTTCCCATACACTTTATTGTGGCAGCTTGCAGAGGCCTCATAATTATGGCTTCCAAAGCTGACACCATCTGCATTTGAAAGAAAAAGCCCAATCTTTTGAAGACAGCAAAAAGTCCACATTCTGGATAGAGAGGACCACTGGCTTGAAAGAAGGGTAAAAGAGTCCATCTAAAATTGAATAGCCTTCTCTCAACAGACGGGGAGTGATATGACATCACATATTCCTATTTACTATACAATCCTTTCAGAATTTCCAAGAAAGTTCCACACCCATTTGCACTGTGATCCAGATGACCCTGATAAGTGAAACATCTTCAAGCAAAAATCAAGAAAGTCCAGTTGGATTTTTAAAAAAAAACATCTTTGGGACAATCATGACCTCGATGACAGAATCTCCATAGACTTTTGAGGACTTGTAGGTTTCCCTGTGATTTTCATGTTCAATCACTAATGACTTATCAGGAATATCAAGCTGCTGTTAATGATTATTTTTCTTATTGGTATCCAGCCCTTTTCTCTTCAGATTTTCCCAATATAATTCATAACCCAAATTCTGTGTGACTTCCAGGAATAGTTTTAGACGAATGAGACAATCAGAGTCTTATTTAGCTAATGTTCCATTAAAACAACATCTACTGTATCACTGTGTCCCTATTATGGAGGAGATCTAAGATATATATATATATATTGGCTGAGTTTGTACAGATCCATTTGTTGATTCCAGCTGTATATTATTGCATGTCACCAGATCAACTTGGCATCTGGAACAGGCTACTCCAAAATAGTCTTCCTTTTCCAGGCAGTAAAACTGCAATAATAAATTATTATTATTAATTGTAATAAGTTTCTACATTTTAATTATCCCTGAAACCAACTGCTGGTAAAGTTTCTACATTTTAATTATCCCTGAAACCAACTGCTGGTACCATTCTCATTATACATGTATAGTTGTGGTCTATTTCATTCTTTCTAAAGAAGAAAAATTGTCAGAGTGCACACAGTGTGACTAGGTGAGACAACCTAGGAGCAAATACAGCACACAGGTTTGTATTTACATACAGTGGCTTTTATCCTAAAAAGCATATACCATATTTTTCAGTGTATAAGATGCTCTGAAGTATAACACGCATCTAGCTTTTGGGGAGGAAAACAAGGGGAAAAAAATCTGCCTCTGCCTCCCAGCAATTTGCCTCCTTGCAGCAAACAGCAAACAGACTGTTTCAGCTTCATCACAGCCTGATTAGCACAAGCAGCTGATTGTCGGTTGGATCTACCTCCCGACAATCAGCTGTTTCAGGCTGCAGGAATCACCATCAACTATTGCCGCCTCCATGTGCTCTATTTTCGGCCTCTGCATCCCACAAGATCTTCACTGCCTCACTTTTGACAACTTTTTCCATTTTATGTTCCCATGACTGTTCGGATACAAGTAGGGAGTATTTTTTTTACATAATGACCAGTGGATTAATTTAGCAACTCGATCATGTCTAGCTTTGTATTCAGTTTGCCCGGTTTTGCTGCGCTCATTATTATTATTATTATTTAAGATTTAATCTTCAGTTTGATTCACAGTCTGAGACTGGTAAAAACTTTAACAGTTCAAGTCCTAACCAAGGATCTCAGAGCTGTTAAAGTAGCATCTGAGTATATAGGCAGTTCTGAGTAGGGTGGGGCTTTTTTGGGAAAGTCAAAATATTTAGGTCTAATAAGTTCAAAATTTCCATGTATCTAGGCTTTGGATATTGCTCCAAGGAGTCCTGTTACTATTGGTACAACCATTGATTTTTTCCTCCATAATATGATATTTTGTTATTTTTTCTAGCCGTTTCTCCTCAATTCATGCATCACCTGGTATTGCAATAACAATGAACTAGATTTTTTTTTCTTTTCCACAACAGTGATAATGATGATGATGATGATTTTAATGGATATGTTTACTTTATTTTGTAAGGTGTCCAGAGCTGTTAAGTACTAGGCAGCATATATATTTTCTAAACAAACAAACAAACAAAAAAAGGTTTTAAATAACTTGTATCATCTCAAAGTTCTGTGGTTACTGAGCTGATTCAAACAAATCAACAGCAGTCCTAGTAAAAAATAATATTCTAATAAATTTAATAATTTTTGCTTTATTTATATATTGCCTGAAATGTACTTTTTGTTATTGGAAACGCTGAAAAAAGGCCATGGGAAAAAAAAGAAGGAACAATATCCACAATTTCCTTTCTTTCATCACTCCATTTGCATTTTTCCATCCCATACCCCTTCCCCTCTAGTCTGAATGTACTTTGTTCTAGGAGGATGGCATGCAAATTCTAGAAAAAAATGGATAGTCACTTACGCAAGTGTATTATCAAAAGCAAAACAGATGAGCAACATTTTGTTTTTCTTTTTAAATTAACTCTGTTGTGGTCTTGAATATATGCTTAAATTCTGTCTCTTCAGACCATTTCAAACTGAGAGTATTTCAAATTATATGAGTGGCATATCCTGGAATTATTTGGCCATGGCTACTCTACCCCTTCCACTCAAAAGCGTCTCATAAATTGGCAGTTTTCACAAGTAATATTCTCAAACTTGTGCTTGTGGTACATTGTTCTGTATAATTTCACAGACATGGTTAGTTGTTACTGATTGTTTTCTCCCTCAGAAGATACCTATGTAGTTGACTTCCCTAGCTACACAGGATCCATGACTTCTGATTCTCGTCTTGGCATCTGCTAGCAGTGGAGAAATAATTTGTTAAGGGGAAAAGATTCTTTAATGTAAATGAAATAGAGACGAAGTGAAAAGGAATGCAGATGTTTGCAGTCATGTAGGGGAAAAAAAATCCCCTAATCCCTAAATTTCAAACTCTACTGGATGAGTCAGTTAGTTGTCAGGTGTGGTGCATGATTTATACTGTACAAAGTTTATAAACAAAGTAAAGTTATGGTCAATCCAAGAATAAAAAAGCAAATGAAAGTTTGGATTTGCAGTGTATAATCTCTTCCCTCACGAGCAGTGTATCTATTGTTGAATTACCATTCTTCAAAGTTTCGCAGTTGCTGTTTTTGATAGAAAAGTGTTATTTTAGCTCCTCCTGTCTAGTTTGCAAGTACTTTTATTTGCACATATTTTTTTCTGTAGCCAAAATGTTTCAAGGTTTTACATTAGGAAATCATTTGCTAGATAAAGATGTAAGAGTGTCAGGAAGGAGTTTACAACGATTTGGCAAGTGAAAGCAGTGCATTTTGTCTTTTGGACTTGTTTCCCTTGAAAATAGCTTGCCCACTTTTTTCTATTGCTAAAGTGTACAGTAGTTCTTGCTTTTTTTTTAAACAACCAAGTGATTAATAAGCAATGTTGGGCTTGACAAATGATGTCTATTTCTTCCACAGGGGTGGTGTTTTCATTTGTTACAACAAGCCCTATAAAGCATTTTCATGCATTGTAAATATTAAGAGTGCCTTCCAGCTATTTTTGGAGAATAATTGGCCACACTGGCAGAAGCTACTGGGAATTAAACTACCAAACAATAGAGCAACAGATTGCCTGTTTCTGATTTAGGATGTATGTCTGTGAACTGCAGTTCATCATTATAAATCACAGACCTACAGATGAATTACAATTCCATTCTTCCTAGCTAACAGTGTCAGATATATATCTGTATATGCAGATGTATATGCAACTTAATTTAGGCTTTCTTCAATGACCAGAATGTTCAAATGGATAGATAGCCTACAAGAATCCTTCCTATTTTATGATAGGTATGACAACACAGAGTCACTTGAGAATGCTTCCCATGATCTAGCATACTCTTTCAGACCAGAAAAAAAATATCTTCTGAATGAATGGCACTCTAAAGTGGCAATCTGGAAGACTTGAAATCTACTTGCATGGCTGTTGATTAAAATTTGTTGGCTTTATAATCAATCTTTTCTTCAAGAACTCAAGTTAGCATACATAGTATTCTATTTTCTTTTTCGCAACAAAATCCCCATGGAATAGATTGGGCTGAAAAAGCAAATGGCCCAAATCAGCAGTAAACTTCCATTGCTGAGAATGGACTTGACCTTGGGCCCGCCATCCAAAATTCTAATCACTATACGGCAGCAACTATTGTTAGTGTAATAATTGATTTAGATTGTTCTGTGGGGTTGCAGTAAAGCTACTACCACCTTGGACAGTGTGGTGGGCAAAAACAAACAATCTCAAGTCATTTTAGTGGTTTTTACAGATTTGTAGAGTATTAATGGAATAGAGTGAGTGGGTGGGACTTTTTTTCTATGGCAGGGGTGTCAAACTTATGTCGTCACGTTGTTGTCACGTGACGTATCGCGACTTTTCCCCTTCGCTAAACTGGGGGTGGGGGTAGCCAGCGCATGACGCATCTGGCCCGCGGGCCTCGAGTTTGACACCCCTGTTCTATGGTATCTTTAAACTAACCTTCTTCCAGAAGTCTTGCAATTACAATTCCAAAGGTTATAGTACAAGGCAATTCTGGAAATTGCCATTTCGACACAACGAAAGGATGCCAGATTGGAAACAATTGCTTTATGAGTATCCAAATCCTCTTAGACAGGATCTTGACAGTCTTGGTCATGTCTTGCCAAAGTACTTTACTTTTTCAGCATATCTGGAGTCATTTACAGTACAGAGTCTCCATTACTGTCATGACGTACGTAGACATTCTCCAGGAACAATATTTTCCCATGTATTTTTTGGTGCAAATAAGGTCATTCCATCCTTTTTTCTATTATATTCTTATCATGAGTCTTTTGGAAAATTCAGTTGTTCTTTAGAAAGTTCACATTCTTCTCATGTTCTGCTGTATTAGAATCTGGCATGCATTAGTCAATTCTAGCTCCGTTACATAAATGAGATTTAATCCAATAGTGCTGGTTTCTTTTACAGCTGTACTTTGCAGTCTGTGGTTCCCAAAATATTTTTATTGAAGCAACAATGGACAAAAACAGGCTAATGTTCCATCTGATATTTTACAGTAAAAAAAAAAGCTACACTATCCATGGACTGTTAACCATATACAAAATGATGTTACAACCAGGAACACGTACTAATAGACAAACTGGTATATCTGCCATGAAAACATGCAAACATTTCCTCCAAAACATATCTTACCTTAACTGGGATTTAGCGTAACTGCTGAAGTTATCGTCACATTACTAGTTCTGGTAATGCTACTGCTGCTACTTTCTTCCTTCTTGTGAATGCCAATTTACTTGGGTATGCTAAGAATGTGATCTTGTAGAGGAGCAAGGAGATGATGAACTTCAGATTCAGTTGATTTATGTCTCCAGGTTCTGCATGGATATTGCTCAAGGGAAAAAGGCAAGGAGATGGCTAAAGGGAAGAGTAATCTCTTGCTTAGGATATCTTGTTGAGGCATATTTTTTGTGTGCCAGCATTATTTTGTTATCCGTTATCATCCCTTGCCAACTTCCTTCAAGATTCAGTGGGGAACCCCCAACTTTTGCAGGGAAATGATTGGTGGAGGGAAATGGCCTTCTCAACGGCTACATCCAATGATGAAAATCTCAAGGAATCAGATTAATACCCCCTCTTTGGTGATGTCTTGTGTGATGATTGAAGCCTTTAGTTTAGGTAGATGTTCATTCCATCACCTGTATATATTTTAGCTGTCATTTTCTCCTAATTTTATTAACTTTTTTTCAGATTTTTCTCTTCTTTTAAAATCTCTGTGATTCCGGAGAGGTGAAAACCTCTGACACAATAATGCTTCTTCGTTGCTCTTTTTTAATAGTGCCATTGGAACAAAATTTATTTTCTGATAATTAATAGGTATCTTGGCCATTGTGGCAACGTTTATCTTCAATGGTTGCTTAAAGACGAACAGATTGTAGTTACAGCACCGGTAACTAGATTCTGCACAGCAGCACTAAAGATTCGCTGGAACCCAATGAATA
>JANHFL010008466.1:205159-236133 GCA_032468155.1 Oxyrhabdium leporinum
CACAGTGTGACTAGGTGAGACAACCCAGGAGCAAATACAGCACACAGGTTTGTATTTATATAAAGTGGTTTTTATCCTAAAAAAAGTATATATACACATAAGTACTTTTATACAGGCCTTGATACAGGAGCAAGCAGTAACCTATGCACACTGAGGGAGAGAAGAAAAAAAATGCCCCCACAGGGTGTTTTATATTGCAGACTCTTAAAATTGTAAGAGTCCAATAGCCCTGTTGACTCATGGCTACTGTTGTATCATTACAGTATTACAGTATTACAACCTTAAAGCAGCTGGTCAACTGTTAAATTAGCATTACCCTGACAAAAATATGACATGCAAATCCCAGAAATAGGAAATTCAACTGGAAAGATTGAAAATGCTTCTCATCTAGTTCAAGGTTTTATTCGAATTCTTCTTTTTCTGTTAAATAATATCCTTAGGAGCATGCCAAAAAGGGCATTTCTCAATGAAATAGTAATGGCCTTTTAAAAAGCTTTTCAGCTTCTGAATAAATTGTTTATATATGTTCAACAGATTAAATAGTAGCATTGGGGATGCAAAGGCTATGAAAATATATAGTTCCTTCTGGAATCCTATGGAACAGCAGGAAATTCCATGAAAGAAGTTTCACAGAAACTTTAAGTAACTGTCAAACATTTCTGATTATTCTTGGATTCAAATAAAATATTCAGTTTTGTAACCAGTAATCTATGTTAGCAAATAGGACAATGTATGAATAGGTTAAACTTAATCAAATCCAATGTCTCCTGGAATACAGTAGATTTCTGTGTGTTTTCTGAACTTACAAACTTACTATTAAAGAAGTGGACACATTTCCTTCTTGCTATCTGTGGCACAACAACTGAGAATCAGATGTATGTCCCATTTGAATCTTTGTTGTTACTAGCGCTATCTATTCTAATTTTACAATGCATTCTGATTAAAGGTTGTATTATAATTGTATATGGGTGTTGAACATGCCTTCTATGGAAGTAAACTGGCAAACTATGCATACGATGGGACAGGGGAACAAACCGTTGGACATTTCCATGCATTCTGGAATTTTGTATAATCAAGGTTTCCATAATCATAATTATCCTATTTAGTTAAAAGTTGATTATGTTCTTTTGCAGACCTTCTTGTCATAAAACCTAGAAGTCAGGACTGGAGCGTTAGTATCTAGCATTCATTTAGAAAAAGAAATTGAACAGTCTCTAAACCTTCCAGCACATTTGGGAGGCACCAGTTTAAGGAAAGCTGATATTGACCATGATAGAAAGTTAGCGGCTATTCAGGCCTCTCTGAAAAATTGGGAAGTGGTTCAATAGCAAACTCTGGAAGGTTGCTAAGAGTGAGATACAAGTGCCATGAAGTCCAGAAGGATCATTGTCCATCACAGACAATGATATGATGGGTGCGATGCCATACAAGGTGTCCAGAGCTGTAATTGGAGCTACCAGTTTCTTTATTAGTACATTCAATGTAAGAGCGATAAAACAATTGAAATCCAAACATAATTGCTGAAAAAAAAGAAGCTGTCAGCAGGGTTCAGGGAACCCTGTGGGTTACATAAATACAAAACTAAAACAAACAAAAAAGAAAATAACCCCAGACCCTTTAACTAAAAACTAAAAACTAAGGGAGATCCTGTCTGGGTTTTTTTTCAAAAGCACCCCAGCGGGGACTGAAATGTTGTAAAACGTTGCGTATCAGCTAGAAAAGGATGGTCTAGGGAGGAAGCATGGAACAACACTGCTAGCGGGAAACGTCTACCTAGAATTCTCCATCCTCTCAGGAGAATAATGTGCAATATTCTATTGCTGGTCCCAGCGATGTGTATGTGTATTAAATATGAAATGATAGAGACCCCTAGGAATTTCCCATTAAGGAGAGTGTTAATCTCAATTAGAAGGGTTTTCTTTCTGTTTAGAGAAATGTGAAGTCTTAGGAATATAACAATTCACTGGGATGTTTCCAGATTCCAAATCTACTCGTGAACTTTATCTATTTACGTATGCAGATCTCAATGAAGTAAACAGACCGGTCCACAACCTGGTTAAGCCTGAAAATACTTGGACTAATGACAATTTAATCCCATTGAATTCAGAACTAAATCAGCTTAAATTCAAGTGCCTCCTCTTAATTGGTTTTTCAATCACAGTCTTAGTGACACAGACCCTCTGCATTGTCTTTGATAATGATCCGTAAATAGTTTTATTCTGTGGTTTTTTTTCCGAAGGGGAAGGAAAAAGCTCTGTTCTCAGACACTGAATGGTAAACAGCTAATGACATATTTTTTTTAATTATGTGCATGCCTTAACTAAGCAAGTAGACAGTTTATAGTTACCTTCAATATGTAAACTACAAATTATTAGTGCATGAAAATGCCATCCAAGTTCTGTTGCTGGGGTCTAGTAATTTTGGATATTTTCCATGCTATTACTGCCTGCTCCATATACCTTTACTGGTTCTTTTTGAAATTAACTTAATGGCACTCTACAGAAATGGACTGCCTACTGAGAAAGAAAGCTTGCTTGCGAAGATGGACTAACTTCCTACTGAGAAGCACTGATTTGGCACAAACAGAGAAATGCTTTCGCATTAATTCACTTGGGTATCAGATTCTTCAAAATAAATAATTAAATGCCCTTAAGAAGGGAGCAGTCAATGATTATTTCAATCATTTGGACCTGTGCTCTTTGATTTTATATTACATAGTTTCAAAGCTAAATAAATACGCACATTCTCTAAGACATCTCTAATAATAAAATCTTCAAACTACTTCTCTGAGGCAATATTTACCGAAGACTGGGACAGATTAAGAACATTTGAAAATCAGGCTCCCCTTTTTAGCTAGTGAATATTGTTCACCCACATCACATATGATGTGATCACATCCCACATTTTGTGATTAATGATGCTAGGTGTCGATCCATGTGTAATGCAAAGAAAATGCACTTGCATTGGATGGTTATATTGTATTGTCTATAAATTCAGAAATACTGAATACATTTGCAGTGTTTCTCAAAGGCCTGTTCTGCCTTGTCCATTTACTAAGCAACCCACAACTGCAAATTCTGTAAATATGCAACTGTAAATTCATAGAAACCTCATGGAACGGAGTTGCTTTTGTTTTTTTTAATGATTGCTGAGCAAAGGATTATGTGGAAAAAAATAAAATTTGATTTTGTGACTGTCCTGAATAAACAAAATTATTTGCCAATTAAGAGATACCGTTATTGAAAACTAACTTGTTCTTCCGATAGTTGAAATTCTCTTTGGAATGTAAAATGGGCTTATAAAAATGCTGAGAATAGTAGGAGCCTTCCTCAAAACAGCTTGCTTGCTTGTTTATTTATTTATTACACTTATACGGCTATTGTAAGAGTGATTTAAAAAATAGCTGGAACGAATGAATATATATGTATATATGAATACACACACACATACTCCAACAGAAGAATCTGTACTAATGATACCAAACTCTCTTTTCCCATACTGCTATCAGTTTCTCCAATAATAGCCACCAAAATGTTTTTCTGCCACAAGACGTATGGCACTCACTGAGTAGTTCAATTTCTTAGGAAGGATAAAATATTTTATTGGAATCCTTCACAAAGCCCATTATAGGAAAGCCTTTAGGGCCTTCCCATTGTTCTTAAAATAAGATAAATTTAGTAGTATTTATTCAATGGCTTTGCCATAAAAATGTTCTCAGTGCTTAAAACAGGGATCCTTCCTGTTGTACTCTTATGGGAATGACCTTGGGAGACAGGAGGAATAGCCACAGAATACACAACCGTCAGTGTGAAAGATATCTCAGTCCACAGAAGAAGAGAGAAGGAGAGAGGGAAATGATTCAGAAGGGACCCTCCCTAGTTTACCAAAAAGTAAAAGGAGGGGAAAATACTTTCAGAGTTTCAAGATTCTGTTGATATAAACTTACAATAAAGATAGAGTTAGTAGTCTAGTACTAGTTGTATTTCTTGCATGGACTACATCAAAGAGCTAACAAGGCATCCCATCTTGCCATAGCTTGATGTTTGTTGTAGTACAGGACATAGTGAGTCCCATCTATCGAAAAGTGAATGATTCAAAACATTTCTTTTGCCATTGGGAGATATTCTAGCAGTGAGAATAAAATTTTAGCGACCCATACTATGCAATGAACTAGTTCAATTTACCTTGCTAATGGGGCTGAATGTTTCAGTCTCAGGTAAGCTGTATCTATTCCATTATGTATTAAACTATTTTTTCCACAGGGACTTCCCATAAAATGTATTGCATTTTAGTAAATCCTTTTAACCCTCATGTTATCATATATCACATTAATACAGAACTGTCTTTGGTAAAAAAAAAATGACACACACATCATGGCACCATTTAGAACTCCGTATGTAATATTAACTATTAAATGTATTTAAAAGAGTTCTGTATTTATTCTTGACCTAAAGATGCAAGAAGAAAGAGAAACATAGGAAACAAATCAAGCCAGAGTTCAAATGTAAAGATTAACTATATTCAACAGAAAACCATCATGCAGGAAAACAATATTAATAAACAGTAATTTTAAGAAAAGAATAGAAATGATGAAAAACACTGATAATTTAATAAGCATGGCAGATGGCTGGGAAGAAATCATTAGACTTACATTTATCCTCCAAATATTTTGTAAATGAACTTCTTTATACCAGTATTTCACATCTTATTATTTGACAGAGCAAATGCAGATGAAGTCCATCGAAATTCAGATTTTTTTGTGGTTATAGAAAGTTTTGTGACAGAGCAGTATTCTAATTTATTCTATCCACAATGTACCCAGATTATGATTTAGTAGCTCCATAAAAGTTTCTACACTGTAGTGTGAGAAGATATCATTACCACTTTACTTTCTCTCTCCTGCCATAGTTAGGCTTTATTATATTTAACAACATAAGTGAGAAGAAATATTTATTGTATGCAAACATCATCATAAGTGCTTCTATATGTCTATATAAATATTCCATATTTGTAGCTCATTACATCCCTATATATAATTCCATGTATTTCAATTCAGGAAAAAAATTAAGGGGAATATGACTTAATTCCCTTTGAGCTCTTAGTAGCTTTCATTGTTATTGAACATGAAGCATTTGACTTCGATCACTTTACGGTGGCCTTGTAGAATTTATTATCTTTATTTGAAGATTTTTACAAGGTTTTGTGGTCTTTAAACTTTTTCTTTATGCTGCTGAAATATACAAGAATCTATAAGACACAAACATACCAAAGAACAGCATAAGTGGGATATCATCTTCTTGGATTTATCTAACATTGGTGGAATGTGGAATCCTAAATCCCAAATAAAAACAATAGTATTAATTAAAGCATTACAGTGGCAGAGCCAGTTGAGTATAGTGGTTAAAGGAGATTGATTAGGAACCAATTGTCCTTCATAAGATATGAAAGATGGCTGTGCAACTTTATGCCAATATGTATCCGAGCCTTAATAAGAAAGTACTAACTAATCCTTCAAACGTTTTGGAAGTGGTTTGTTCTCTGAGCTTGCCTTTTGCTCCCGGACATTTCATTATCAAACCAGATAATATCTTTAGTGGAATTTGGGTGAAGTGTCTTCTTTGGTTCTTTTTCCATTTATATAGGTCCTAGGTGGTGATGTGATCAATTGGTTGCATGATTCATGGTGCAAAAGTCAACCGATGAGGATATGCTCAGTTCTGTTGCTCATTGGTTATTTGGATAGTCCGGTTTCTGATAAGTCCATATCTGGCTGTAAGTCAATGTGTTTGTTGATGGATCCATTTGTAGAGTGCCAGGCTTCAATGAATTCATACAGATGATGGGTTTTGGCATGACTGATAACTTTAGCTTCATCCCAGTTGAAATGGTGTTGTTCATTGCCAACGTGGTTTGAGATCAGGGATTTCTGGTCATGCCATTTGACTGCTAGCTGGTTTTCATGAATTCAAAAAGGAAGCTCAGAGAACAAACCACAGATAAAATCTGCAACATTAGCTACAAATATTTTCTACTATTTCAAAACTTTGAAAATTATTGCCAGAAATATGGCGCAGATTTGTTTCTGTAGTCACCAGGAGTCAGGGCTGGCTTGATGGACCATAACAGCAAAGTGTTGCAGTGCAAATCCCAAAATGCTTACATAAAAGTAAGACCCATTAAGTCCAGGGGAGCTGATTCCTAGATAAGCAGCATTTCAGTGTAAAATGCAATTCTATACACTCTTCTCCATTTTGCTACTTGCTTCTGAATAGACCTGGTATAGAAGGTCTTTATTAGACTTCTTCCAGGAAAAAAAAATGACAATGTATTTTTAAGAAAACCCAATTCTAATTTTCTTTACTGAGTAATGACAAGAGTACACTAGACCAGAAGCTACTCTACTAGCATCAGTATAGCGAACCTGTCATGCTGGCTTATGGGAAAAGAAATAGAGAGGTCTGCTATGTAAGATAAATTATATTCAGAATTTCAAATTGTCCAAGCAGATTGCCTTACAGAGAAATTTGGAAATACAAAGACACCTGCCTGCATCTTATTTCTTGCCCCATCAAAATGTATTCATTCTGCAAATGATGGTGCACCATGTATTTTAATCGAGACCTTGGTCTCCTGCTCCCAGCCCTTATAATCAGATCCCACTCTTCCAGCAAAGGCTTTTTATTGATGCCCTATTTTTTCCTGCAACATATGAGCATGTCACTAAATTGGAGAATAGTTCCCTTTGTTAGATTTCCCAAGCAGGCAGGAGAAATCCTTAGGCAATTTCATGTATGAAACCAGTTAATTGCTTTAGATGGTGGAACAATCACAAGTATTTGGACCTATCATATGACAGACATTCATAAACTATGGGAAAGACATATTTGTCAATAAAGTAAACCACAGAAGAGCAAATTATTTTAGTATGGAAAAAAAACCCACCTTCCACTTAAGTCAAGGTATCACAATTACATTGATGATTGACATAGCTTTAACTAGCTCTCAATAGCAACACAACAACAACAACAACAACAAAACTAAAGTTGCAGCTTTCCCTCCCCACAAGTCTCTAGGACCTGCCTGTAACCTGAAAGTAAATCTCAAGATACCATCAAATTGAATAAAAAATGAAAATTTAAATTATATATATATTTTATTTTAAGACAGATAGGCTCATAATAGAAAAAGATCATCAAAAACAATGGAAAGAAATAATTGTTAATTTCTACAGTACCTTGAAACAGAAGCCCATGAGAATAAATGGAATAAGGATACTATTAAAATTTCCCCTTTTATTATATCTTCCCTGCCAGAGTAATTGTTGCTGTGTCCAATGTATGCAGGAGACAATTTACTAGCTGTTTTCTATTAGTTTTTAGGATTAATATATACATGACTAAAATGAATCGGAAGCTTGTCCCTGGTTAATTAAGTTACCGAAATGTCATAGATACATTGCAGTAAGTGATTTTTTAAAACTGGTTATAAAAAAAGACTTTGATGCTTACTGATATGATTTTAAGATGCACATATGCATTTATTTATTACAAACATGGTGAGGGAAAACCTGTTCAGATGAGAACACTGATTGCCTTATAACAGTATGACAAATCGTAATCACATATTGTGCTACTTGGATTTTAAACCAAAAGTGGTTTTACTCAATGTAGTGGAGAAAGGACCTGACACCACAGAGCCACTAGGTATTAGTGAGTCCATGAAATTTCCTCTGCTATTAGGATGGCTTCTTGCCCTCTCTATCTTTATGAATTATATTTTAATTTTTATAAAAATTCAGAACTAGCTTGCTGAAAACCTGGGGACCATCTTTTAACATCACCTTCCTTTACAAGAATGTCTCTGGGCTCAGTATGTGCTTGAAATGCATTTCAGTTTTTTTTTTCTTTTTTTCTTTTAATGTAGTTTTGTTTTAAATTGGACTTCTCACCTCTACTAATCTTCTCATAAATGGATGTTTTGCAAGTGGACACATCATTTGTGCTCTAACTATGGTGGTGCAGTGGTTAGAGTGCAGTACTGCCATTTGGCAGTTCAAATCTCATCAGGCTCAAGGTTGATTCAGCCTTCCATCCTTCTGAGGTCGGTAAAGTGAGGACCTGGATTGTTAGGGGGGAAATGCTGACTCTGTAAATCACTTAGAGAGGGCTGTAAAACACTATAAAGTGGTATATAAGTCTAGGTGCTATTTCTATTTGATAATCATGTAATTACTTGATGAAAAATGTTGCATTGCTCATCAAATGCAATACTTTGGGGGATGTTTGATAGAATCACAGTGTTAACGTGGATTATTTAGACCATGGAATCCAACCCCTTGTGGGGGTTTGGGAGATTTTAAATTGTGGCTTTTATTGTTTTACATTGCTTGGAGTTACTGTCTGTGAGTAGGGGGTGATACAAATTTGTTTAACAAAATAATAAATAAAATATATGAATTAAATCTATGGCGCAGGGCTTTACATTCTTTGTTTAGGCAAAGCAAAGTTTTTTGTTTACACAAACAGGCATTATTTCCAGTGACCTTGCATGTTCCAGAATTCCTGACACAATTCTGGTACTAAATCATAGTGAGTCATAACCCTCAACTGACATCAGGATAGTTCAAAAGAACATTTGGGGCAAATGGTACTTCAAGGCTTTAAAAACAATAACAAAGGAAGTAATTCTTTGTACCATCATATCTGTCTGGGTGAATGAATGACTTTGCTTTCCCTAAATAAAGAATGTAGAATCAGTAGAATACATCAAACATCATAGCACAATCAGCTTTAACTTGCATATTCTAGATCTTGTGAAGAACCTGCTGAATTTATAAGACTGAGCAGATACTGTGATGACATCCAAATGATTTGAGCATGATTATGTCATACAAATGCAATCATGATCTATTTGTGTCACAATGACTAACCCAATTTCATAAGTTGTGGCATTTGCATGATGTCACCACATGTGTCATCATCCATCATTGCTTCCTCTGTGGATTACCCATGTTCACTATACTATCTTCAAAATAAACTGGTCTTCAGAAAATCAGAGAAGATTGAGACCTACCCATCAAATCAATTCCACTATCAGTTTCAAATAAGTTTGTTGTATTCTGACCTCAAGTGCTTATCCAGGTGCACATTCAGTTAAAAACATCCATCCACCCAACATTTATCCAAAATGTTATGACTGGCTTAAATTATAGTCCTGTGGGCATCTTCCGGACAAGCCAATTTTTTTGTGCATCAATTTTAAATCCAGTTTAAGATCTAGCAGATCCTGTTGAACAAACTTCAAGACTTGAGACAGAATCTTTTTTTTAACAAGTTAAAGTAGTAAAAGAATCTTTGTCTGCCATCTTGCTTGGGTCACCAGATACTGCCACAGGGAGAATTAAGCCAACTGTCAAATGTTTGGATCTAGCTGCCGCCCAACAGCTCAATTGTAAACAAAATATTGTGTGATGAAAAATTTTATTTACCTAATTAATGGAGTCTTTATCCAGGCTGTCAGATACTGCAGAAATTTGAAAACACTTTAATCAGGAGAGAGGTAAGGGATCTGCACTCACAATACCATCCTAAAGCGGATGTTACAGGTGCTATGTCTACCTTATATGCAGCTTTATGATTCCTCTCTAGTGTAGTTGTTTCCTCTATCACATTACCACTCTAGGATTCATATCTATTGTTCCTGTGATGCATTTCCTGTTCCTATTGTATTTTATACTTTTAATGATGGCTTGTATAGCATTTTAATTACTCCACATGAAACACCGGAGATCCCCACTAATTATAACATGTTCAGAATATCAGCTGGTCATCACTGCAGTGATATGAAGCCTGGATCATTCCTGCTGTTTTGGCATTACTAATTTGAATGACTGTAGATGGCACTTTAAGTCACTAATGGGGAAATGACATGATTGTCTGGGTTGATATTTTCTGCACTCTGAGACATGTTTGGGATCCAGAAAACTTGCCAAGAAAACTTCAGGGATATGTCTCTAAGTGGTCACCAGGAGTCAACACTGACCTGAAGGGATACACACAATATAAATGGATCAAATCAGTTTTTGTTGTATTTTGTTGATTACCTGAGATTCTGGAATTTTTTTAAAACACAAATGAGAGCTGGAGCAGAACAAACAATGGTTCTGATCATAGGTTGACACCCCCCCTCTCTCCCTCTCTCTCTTTCTTAAAAAAAAAAGCCCCAAGGTTTTCTTTTTCTCTCTAAGGACTTTCCCCATTTGTACTTTATTAAGGCTCAAACATGCCCTGGCAACATATTCTTCGTTCTGTGTCTCCATCAGGTTTCCTTCTCTCATACCCTGTCCATGACTGAGACAGGCTCAACTTGTCCTTAGCTGCATTGATGTTAAAGTAGCATTTGCCCCTTTGTTCCAACTCTAGCCAAGGGCAGCCTCAAGGTACATAACATTTGTTAGGCTTTGTCATCCATTAACTTGGAGGGATTTTGAGTGACTGCAGTGACTTGAAACAAAGGCAGTGGAAGTGGGCTAGAGATCAGCAAAGGGGGCACCAAATTGCATGCTGTTTTTTTGTGGACTGAGCATCAACTCAGCAATGGGGAGCATGAGCATAAGGAAGGTCACATGCTTATGAAGAACTGATCTTTCTGAAATGTTGCTAAGCACTTGATAAATAACAGAATCGCTTTGGTGAGCTAATGTACATTATTTCTGATGGAAGCCAGACTTCTATATCAGCCGAGGAATCTACTCTGTTTGCCCAGCTCAAATAAAAATATCTGGTTTCAATAGAAAAGTGAGAAAAAATGTTATTATTTTATTGTAATACATTAATGCATCAGATCCAGTGGAATTGGATCTCTGAACCTGAAAAAGATTCTGTTGATGAATTCCACTAAAATATTAATGCAACATCCTGCAAGCAAAGGAAATACCTCCAGTTCCTTCAATTGACTTGGATTAATTATGAGCATGATGAATTGTGCTCAAACCTATGTAAATATATGTGTGCCTGAAATTCAAGTCCAGTGAAAATATGGCTATGTTTTAGTGGACCAGGGTAACATATTTCATATACTAAAAGTTGTGAGGGAAGAGGAGTGATATTTATGGAGTGCAAAGCACTGTGGGATTTTGTGAGAAACCATATATATATTCAGCTTGTCAGAAAACATCTTAATATTTACTCTTGCAATCCCTGTGCTAGGGTTTTCTAAACCTAAAGCTTTCATTAGCCCACTCACCAGATATAAAGCATTTGCAAGACTGTTGAAAGAGATGCTTTCAGGAATGGCCCTTTGCAAAGAGCAAAAGATTTTTTACTTTAGCTTATCTTGAGTTTTAAAAATATAAGGTTTTCTTTAAATACAGCCCTTTTTGAATCAGGATAATTTCAAAAATTACAGTTATAGGAGATCTTGATATTTTAGTCCTATTTTTCTGCAGCAGTGATGAATATGAACATCAGATGTACATATAATATGTATATCCATCTTTAACACATCATGTATATATTAATTGTCAGGGATGCTAGAAGTATTGCTTCACTTGTTTAAAGATGTTTATGAACATATTATGTATCTACTATATATCAGTCAGTTGGAAAAAAGCAGAGAAAGACAGTCACTCTTTGTCTGAAATAAATATGACAGGTTAGTCCTGACTAACTTAAAATCTATCATTTTATTTGTAATCCTGTACATTCTGCAGTTATTTCTTTGATCTGCTCTTCTAATAACTTCCAGACATTCCAAGGATATTATTTTTACATTGCATTTTGTAAATACCTGAGTGTTTTCTTGCTTGTTTCCTAAAACATGATATGCAACCACAATCACAGTGATGAGCAGAAGTTTGTTAAGAAGAGGAAAAGGATAAGGCAGATCTCTGAAGTTCCCATTTAAGAACATTGCTTGGAAGTGCACATTCTTGATGTACAATATTTACATTACATATCTTTATAACTGAATGACAACTTCTAAAAATATATTTGTTAATAAAACTGCTCAGTTATACAATTAAGTTTTATAATCCATCTACCTTTGATCTTTTTTTCCCCCAGAATCCAAAATATTGTTCTTTGCAGTTCACGGCTTTGTCTGAGCCACATTAGATCCTAAGAAGCAACGTAGTGGTTTATGATTCCTTGCATTTTCTGTATCCTACTAGTTCGCAAATGTATAGTAACAAACAAAGCAGTACGTTTTATGATCTCCTTCTTTTTGTCCCCAAAGATTCAGCCTCTTTTTTTCCTTCCTGTAATGCATAGTTTTAGAAATGGAAAATAAATAAACCTTGCTTAAAATATAAATGTAGGATTTGGGCTTTTTTGGGGGGCTAAATAAATGTTTTTGATCCATACTGCATGCACAATATGCTACATTACAGCAGGTTAATTCTATATTAAATATAATCAGAAACACAACATGGGGGCCGTCACACTGACATGGTGTGATAGGTACTTTAATACTGCTCAGCAGGAGCCCTTGTTATATTTTTTATATGTTAGTAGATGTCTACTTAGAATTGATCAAACCTTTCCTTCTGAAACGTATATGCCAACACCTCCACAACACACTATAAACCAGACTCTCAGAAAACAATAATGATGCTTATCAGTCACTCGCCTAGAGTTTCCTTGTGAAAAACCTCTAGCTAGTATGCTATTGGAGCTCTTAAAACATAGATCTTTTGCTGCACTGATAATTCACTCACAGCTTGAGATTGATGACTATGTGAAGTCCATAAAAGATGTTACCACTATATTTTCTTCTTATGATTTATTTTATCATGTTGTCAAGGTTTGCAGAAAACAAGAAACAAATCAATGAATGTCATGCTTAAATATTAAAGAAGGCTGTAATACACAATTTTATTCAGATGCCTTATTCAATCTTCTGGTTCTGGAAAGGGTAGTGGCAGCAAAGCTTTTATTTGAATTACTTTTGGAAAAATTAATTTAGTGTGAATGTTGAATTGTGAGTGGCAAAAGGGTAGCTAACCTTATTTGTTTTTTTTAGAAAGACTGCTGTTTTTCTCTGCTCTTGGAAGAGCAGCTTCAGAAAGGGAAAGGAAACGCCAGCGCTGAATTTTCTAACAAAATTGTTTAATTTAAAGTGCCTTTTTTTAAATTATAAGAGAGGCCTGATGCTGCCTGAAGAGCATGTAAACTGGCACATAGTACCAGTTACTCTTTCCTAATTACCACCTTGACATTACGTCTTATACCTTAGTGAGAGGGAAAAAGCAGAGGAGACTCATATTATAACAGATTTTGAGGCAATGCCTACAGCTGCACAATATTTCAAAATTGGTCGTTTCATGTCTAATATTCCCTTTACATGTGTTCTTGGAGTTCAAACACACAAGTTTGATTTTACCAGTTCCTCTTGAAAAAAAAAAATCTAAACCATATTTTTTAATTAAGGGTGATAGAAATTATGTCTGAGAATCTATTAGCTGAAAAATCCAGCTTTGAAAAGTAATATGAATGTTGGAGTTGATACGACCAGGATGAGGAGATGGTTCTGAACTTGTAATAATAGCATATACAGATTAGACATTTCTGCACTGATCTGTAGGATGTGTTAAAAAGTAAGTTAATATATGATTGTGACGATCAGCTGAAAAAGAACGAAGGAAACTTGACAATTTCTGAGGATTATCAACAGACCTTTTCAATTTCAGATCATGTTTTCAGTGTTTCTTTCTCACCCTGCTTTCCTCTTTTTCTGAACACAGAGGGTTATTCTACTAAACAAGTGTCATTGTTAAGTGAAGCATATTTGTATTTTAGTCTTTTTCAACAAGGCAACAATTGTTTTAATTGAATGAGGCTCTTGTCTGAAGCATTTACTTCCATTTTTCTAATTTATTTTGGTCAAAGACCAGCACAGAAGTAAACAATAAACAAGCTGTTTAAAAATAAAACAGGAAGACCATATATAAAACACATACTTGATTTTTGTTAAGGGTCACATTCTTGCTACATAAGTATTTTTCAGACTTGGCAACCTAGAGATGCATGGACTTCAATTCCCAGCATTTCCCGGTCAGCTTGCTGCATGGCATCTGCAGGGCTGGATCCTTTGGTGGGTAGAATAAAAGCCAAAAGGGGTGGGACTAGATTGGTGGTCTCTCCATTTTGGATGTTTTCTCATCTTCATCTATGACTACTAAGCAAGAGTTGCCAATTCTGATTCATCATGCTCAGCTATGGGAATCTTCTGGGATGTATATTTCATTATCTGCATTTCAAGTAACCAGAATCAATATTTGTCACACTATTCATCTAAGACCCTTAAGGGGTTATGCCGTTTTAGCTCTACAATTGGCCTTTAAGGCATACCAAAACTGATATGCTAACAGCCAAATGCAAGACTAACTCAATGTTATGACTTACAGTTGCATGGAGGGGGGATGTTCTGAGATGGATGTCAGAAAACAAGACATAAAATGATGTTGATCTAATAGAGAACACCCTTCTAACACTCCCTATTACAAGTAACATTTCCATAGGATAACCAGAAATGGAGACTAGAGATGCCTTGGGTTTTCAACTATTTTCCTTGCAGCCTTCTGCTTATCCAGTCACATCTTTTTCTTATGTCTGTGCTTTGTGAGCACCACTGTGGTGCATTGGGTAAGTTGGGATCAGGAAGACCCAGATTCTAATTTTCCCTCAGCCATGGAAACCCTGTGAGTGATTGTGAGTCAGTCTCCTTAAGGCCAGTTTACCTCACAGGAACATTGCTATGGAGAAAAAAAAGGAGCTGCCTGAACCGCTGAATGAAAGCCAGAATAGAAACCTAATAAATAAAATACATATTAAAAGAGTACTCTAGTGCCTCTGCAAAAATTAATGGCCTCTGAGTTTTGGTTCCGTAACAGCTCCTCTTTCCCTTTTGATGTGGTAAAAGCTTATCCTACCCTTTGGCAGATAAAAATAGAGAGAACAAGTAGCCAATTTATCCATTTTTAAACACAGTATATGTGGCTGCCCATCTTACAGCAGTGACTCTGGGCAGTGTACAAAGAGTAGTAGTTAACTAGTTTATCTAGTGTGATAGCTAAGGTTCTTTTTACAATGTCTTGTTGCAGTATAGAAGATGGCTAGAGGCACATGCTCTGTCAGGGGCACTTGTAATTTTTCAGTGCCCCATTCACTGATGTCCAGAACAGAAAATAACTCTTTTTTTTTTAAAAAGGAATCAAATTATTTTATGCAAGTTCAAGATATTTGTCCATATATAGCATGGTCTATTCTCAATGCCAGTTTCTTCATCATCTTATTCACAGGTCTTGCCCCATCATCTGCCATGTAATCTTATTGGAGATGGCAGCGATTGGACCAAGGCAGATCTTACATTTAAAAGATGTGTGCTCCCCCTGAGCTGCCCACAGCCAATGATAAGCATTGGAATTATCTGCAGAATATGGCAATTTCATCAGAATGTTAAAATGAGCATCAGAACTTCACACTGCAAGCCCCACCTCTCATGTACAGTATGTGCTTGGTATGACACGATATGCATATAAAAGTGATAGATATCATAATGTATGCCTTCATCCTGGGCCCCCTTCCTCTCCTTTCAGATGTTCATGGAAGAGATGAAAGAGGTCTATAAAGCAGTGATTCTCAAACATGGGTAAAATACTCAAAATTGTGTAAAACATTTTTTTTTTGGGTAATGCTATGGAATCAAAACTCAGAGGCCATCAATTTTTGAAGAGGCACTAGACTTCAATCCTTGTAAATATGAGTCAGTTGCTAAGCATCTGAATTTTGATCACATGACCATGGGGATGCTGCAACGGTTGTAAGTGTGAAAAATGGTCATAAGTCTTTTTTTCAGTGCCGTTGTAACTTTGAACTGTCATTAAACAAATTGCTGTAAGTCAGGGACTCCGTATATTCTTTTCATTCTATAATGTATTCTGTTTCTCACAAGTACTATATCTTAGGGGACAGTGAAATGCTGCAACTCCAGAGAGTGGGTGAGTTAGTAAGCAAGTAAGTAAGTAAGTAAGTAAATGTGAAGCTATATTTTCCACTGCAGTCCTATAAATATAATTCAGAAATAAGCCCCACCAAATTGATGAAAGCTTTTGCTCAGTTCGGAAATACAGGATTGCCCTTTTACTGTTTAAAACAGAACATCGAAGAAGGGGGGGGGGGGGAAATGGAACAGCAGGTTTCTGAGTACACATGTCACAAGAAAGCACACAGGCATTTTGTATCTGTGTCCTTTTGTGTGTAGTTCACACTTGTTTGGAGAAGAATGGTGTGTGTGCAGACAGACAGGCAAAGCCTTTTGCCTGCAAGCATTTTCAGATATAATGTTGCTGCTGCAGTCCTAATTGCGATGAAAACTATCTGGGCTACACCTGCACACTCAACAGCTCCATCCTATGTTACTGGAACTTCCTCTCAGTACACACACACACAGGATGTCAGGCTGCTCCTTGGAAGTATTTTTCATAGCAAATACCCCTTGTTTGCTCTCCAGAGATAGATCAGATATTGAGTCAGTAGATTAGGATAAATCATTGTCACCTGCTTCTACCAGACCAGGCCTTGAAAACCATGAGCTGGATTTTAATTAATTACATTTGATGCTTTAATTTAGCGGGAGACTGTAAAAGCAAAATGAAAATATATTTTATCTGGAGTCTTTATCAGGTAACAGAATACATCTACAGCATAGTATTAAAAATAAAATATATTGGATTATACAGTTTTTGAGCATAGTATTTAAATTAACCCTAGAACGATTCTTAGGGAATCAAATTTGTAACACGCAACACAATTTCTGCAGCTTATTCTCTGCATATGTTATTGTTTATTATAAGAGTGTGGCTGGCAAATGACGGTAACATTGATCAATCTTTTGTTCTGCCATGGCCCAGCAGCTAGAAAATTGGCAGTCAGATTAAAATTACAGAAATAAAGAAACCGAACCTTTATTTAAACAAAAAACAAAAAAAAACAAAATAGAATGGTCGAACAGCTTAAAAGTTATATAATTTTTAAAATAGAACTTTGTGCTTTTTGTTAGAACTGGCAAATATAGACATAAAATTGGAAACTTGGAAGTTGCCTGAAAGTTTATTTAGCTTAATTGCCTATTTAAGGATAAATGCTGTGCCACTTTGCCCTCCAAGTATTGTTTTTACGTTGCCTGATTAGATTTAGATGATGTATTTCAAATCAAGTTCGAGTAACATAAAACGTGTGCTTTAGTATGGTAGCCTTTCCTGTCTCCCACTGCTTATAATATGGTGGTTCTCTATGGAATAGAGGAACAACACCTTCTTCAAATAATTGTATACTCACTGGTTGGTTTGTAAAGAAATAAACTCCATATGAACATAATTATTTGTTCTCTTTAGTTAATGAGTATGAGAAAGAATGCACCTTCTTTCAGTGATGACAAAGATAGGAAACAACAAGATGAATAGCTTAACATGCTACCATATTGATGTGTTAGCTACAAGTTTAAGTGTCAGATTTGGGTAAAAAATTTGGGAGCTTTAGTTCTAAGTCATTGGGAAGGAGTCAAGTGAAAAGTAGATAAATGATTCTACCTCCAAAATCTTGAAATCCCATCACACAATTATTGCAGTCCAGTTCTGGTATGGCCATAACCATAACAGCAATAGCATCAAAGGTACCATGAATCTCACTAAGTATTGGAGAGAAACTGACCCACAAGAAAGATTAAATAAAGAATAGAAAAGAAGCATGGTATGGCAGGTGGACATCCCAACTAACTCAATTAGCTCTATCCTTTCTTTGACTCCTTACTTATACCAAGAAACCCTGTAAAATTGGCCTTTAGTCTCCTCCTTAGTCAGTCAGAAGGCTTAGTCTTATCTTTTAGTTGTTGCTATTTTCTTAATTAGTCTTGTCTTTGTACAAGGGCATATGCAGGGTGAGATAAAACAAATGTCAAGATGGTAGCTGCAACAGCGGGTTGAAGCTTCAATTGCACTATTGCTCCTCCCATCTTGACTGTTTACCCATACCTTGTGAAACTCTGATAGGTGGATTAAATGGCAAATCCAGTTTAGACATCTGGTTCACGATGTGACAAACCATAACAGTAATAGCACCAAAGGTAGTATACCATGAATCTCACTAAGTATTGGAGAGAAACTGAGCCACAAGAAAGACTAAATAAGGAATAGAAAAGAAGCATGACAAGGCAAACTATTACATAGTCAGTACATTTTAAAAAACTAGCTGGCAAAGCAGATAAGAACAAAGACCTGGCTATGGCTAAGAGTAGCAACATTGCAAAAAGAGACAGAGCAGCTAATTCTGACTGCACAATGCCAAGAGTTAAGAACAGAGCCTTAAGAGCATACAAATCCAGAAGTGAGAAGATAGCAACAGATAGAAAATGTCTCCTTTGCAAAGAATGTGAAGAAATAGTAGATCATCTGGTTAGCTGCTGCAAGAAGATTGCACAGTGTGACTACAAACAATAGAATCACAACATAATGGTGCATTGGAATATCTGCAAGAAATGCCACTTGCCTGCAAGCAAGAACTTGGGAGACCACATAATAGACAAAATAATCAAAAATGAAAACTTGCAGAATTTATAGCTACTACGATATTTAAAATTGGAAGAAGCGGAGAAGACTCACTAGTGTGGAAGCAATACTACGGGTAGCAATAATGCATTTTTTATTATACACACACACACACACACACATGAAGTTGTATTGTATATTGTGTGTGTTTGTGTGTGTTTGTATGTGTATCTGTCCCAAATGATGTCATTTCTTCTGCCTCTGACAACAAAGAGTTTTGTCTGTCCATGTTTTATGCTAATTTTCATTACTTTGGGAAGGGAATAGTATCATTTGGCTTACTCCACTTACTTCTACTCTATTTTAATGCCCTTTTGTGTGCTCCATGGGATACTTCTGGGTGATGCTAATTGCGGCTGCTCACTGCCAACACTGCTTTTTATTGCTGGACTTACCAATTTGGGATATACTCTGAAAAACTTCTGCCATTCAGGTTAGTCAATTCAGAGTTAAATAACTTGATCTGATGGAAGGCATCATCCTCTGTTCATGACATTTGGCTGTATTCTGCCATGTACAATCTTGAAATCTAAAATGGTTCAGTTTAGAAACAATTTTCTTCAAACTCCAGTCAATCAAATAAATCTACATTTGCAAAACAATAGCAGATTATAGCTCGGTACATAAAGCATGCAAATAGTTCTCTCATATAGTTTGGCATGTCACTTAGAAGAAAGTACTGAACAATATAAAATAACAAGAAAGTAAGCAAATATTTTATCAATTAAATAACTAACCTCACTCTCTCTCTCACACACACACAAACACAAATAGTTGTATATGTATATGTACATGTACATGTACAGGCAGTCCTTGACTTACAACAGTTCATCTAGTGACCGTTTGAAGTTACAACAGCACTGAAAAAGTGACCTATGATCATTTTTCAGACTTATGACCAATCAAAATTCAGATTCTTGACAACTGACTCATATTTATGACAGTTGCAATATCCCAGGGCCATGTGATTATCTTTCGCGACCTTCTGACAAGCAAAGTCAATGGGAAAGCCAGATTCACTTAATAACCAGGTTACTAATTTAACAACTGCAGTGATTCACTTAATAAATGCGACAAGGAAAATTGTAAAATGGGGCAAAACTCACTTAACAAATTTCTCACTTAGCACCATAAATTTTGGACTCAATTGTGGTCATAAGTTGAGGACTACCTGCATATGTATATAATCAATATGTCAATGTCTATATACAGTTAATTGAAGTAGATGAATCGGGTCACCTTCAAAATCTCCTTGTAAGTTTCCTTTTTTGGAAAAAAATAAAATCCCAGCAATTTATTGAGTTACTGGGATGTAGTGGAGAGAATGAAGAGTTTTATGTCCGTATGTTCATGCACAGATAGAACTAAAACCAAATCTTATTTGTTTGATGAATAGAAAGTTAATGTTTTGGTTTTCTTCAGGGACAATATTTAAAAGAAACACGGAGTAGTGGATTAAAAAGTGTGCAAGTAATGCACAAACCATGAAATTAAATTAGTTCCTCCCAGGAAGCCAAATTTTGGTGAATACTGTAGAGGAAAGGTAGGAAGAAAATATTTTAAGCTAAAGCTGCCCTTAATAAGCTTCAGTAATTAATTGCAAATTGCTCGTTAAGCCTGAAAAAAAGCATTATTTTTTGCTTACTGTTCTGCACATGAAAGGAATGAGGGGTTAATTAATAATGTACAAGATTTATTTAAAAGGGAAAGAGAAAGAAAGAGGAGGAGGCAAGAAAAATGAAATGTTTGATATAAGCATTGTACATGAAACCCATATAATGGACTGGCTATACTTTCCCTGAAAGTGTTTTGCTCATGATTTCTTTGCCCAAGTCTGAGTGAAGAAAAACATACTTAAACCTCTCTATAGAATTAAATATGGTATTTTGTACCTGTAACTGCTATGCTCTGAAGGAGAGCCTGGCTCTTCCATTGCCAGTCACTGGAAAGACTAGACAGAAAACATGGCCTGATAAGTTAAATCTACTTTATCATAAAGCTACATAAACAGAAAAATACAAGTCTGAAAGTATAATTCTAGAAGAAGAGCAATCAGATCCACATGGGGAGAGATTAATTAGCTATTTTATTGCTCAAGCCTATATAACACAGGGATATTCTCAGATTGGTGGTTTGCACCTGGGTCAGACTAGATAAGGTTCAATAGCATTTAAGAGGGAGTCAGACTTTTCTATTTTATGACCACTTAAAGATTCCAGACTAATTCCCTGTTTGATCTCTCCACTTGTCTTGCCCAGTCCTTCTTTGATATCTGTCACTTTTAGACCTCAAGAATTTAGGGTGAGTCCCTTCTGAGACTCACATCAGCTGTGGGCTATGCTGTCTCTTATCTGACCATTCCTTAGGTAACATCTTCTTTGCCCCACCTCCCAAGGTCATTCCCATGGTATTATATCCTTGCTGGAAGAAGTAGCAGGCAATTCTGGAAGGCTTGAGACTTTGGGTCATGGGTCTTAGGTGGTATTATAGTAGTCTTGGATCATGCTCATATTAATCAAGTAGTAGGAGACCTATATAGATGAAGAATCTGATCTGGTAGAAGGCATCTTCTAATCATGAGATTAGGTTGTACTTTGCCTTGTAGTACCCTAACATCTAAAATGTTAGAATCTAGAAAGTTTTCCTTTAATCTTCAATCTGTATCAAATAAACTCTGTCTTTTCAATCTCAAATAAACTTTATTTTGGTGGAAACTAGGATGACAAGAAGGATCCAGGCCATACTACTAGAGATGCGGCTGAGTTTGGATCTACCACTCATGATGTGTATTTTACCATTTTGTTTTCAGGCCTTGTGAATGCTGTCCCTATAAGCCATTTAAGCACTGAGGAACCTCTCAATTGTTTTCTGTTAACTTAGGAGTGAACTGGGCAACCTGTGAACTACATGTGACAAAAGTGTGCCAACACTTTTAGAAACAAGTAAACAAAAAATATATGCAAGAACAAATCTCTGCTTTGCATTATGAAGTGATTGGTCTATCATTATTGTCATCAGCATCTGCCAAAATGGAGGAAAAAGATGAACTTTCTGAGCAAGCTCTTGCAAGTCAGCAATCATATAACTGCCAACTCTTGGCTTGAGCAAACTTATTAAAAAGTTGCCTTTTTATAGTTACTTATTAATACTGGCTTGTATAGCAGAAGTAGCTGCTTTAAAGAGGTGCTGCATCTGCACTCCCACTTATTTTAAACCATCTCATCTGAATCATTGTCATATGGCATGTACAGCCATAATAGCAACAACATTAACAAAAACAATAATTATAAAGTGTATCTCTCTTTTATGGGCTTTTTATGGAAGCAAGATTATTTATCTGAATTGCCTGAGACTACGCTGCTTCTTGATATCATGTCTTTCTTTTTCCTGAACCCCAGAAAAAGGTTTGTTTTGGGTAAATTATTGCATTAACAATGCATGACTTAAGAATAACAATGCACTCACTATCTTGATATTATAGCTGTGTTTACTCTTAGCATGCTAAGTGTAATTTGCTGAATTTACCCGATGTGCCTGGTTTCAAACAAGCCCTGAACTTAGCCAACTACTTTTCAGCATAATTTGTTATGTTAATCCAGTCTTCATAATGGCAGTCTTAGGAAAGGATCAATCCAACATTAATCTGGGAAGTAACACCTTTTGCAGGAGAAGGTATCTAACTTGCACATCCAGTCAATATTTGACTCAAGCTTATTTGAAAAGTGGATTAGCATGTAACCAGGTTTTGTTTATCTAGAGTAAACTTTGGCTGGGCTTTAGCAATATGCTTAACCATAGCAGTCAAAGACGTAGTAGCCAAACTTGCACAATATATGAACCATTGTTACTTTTAACCCTACTCAGTTTGTTAATGCTTATCATATTGTACTCAAAATAACGTGCAAAATCATTATCCTATTATTCAAAGTATTGTGGAAATCAGAAAATTGATTAAACATGTGTGAATCCAGCCTTTGGGTCCTAAATAAGAATCCTTCGGAAAGCTGCTGATTCTTCAAAAGAATCAGTATGCTAACAATGATGGGGGGGGGAGGGTAGAATGGGGATTTGTAATTTGTGGTTACACAAAGGTGGGTGTTTCCCAATACTGAAAAGACCATTGTTTCATTTAACACATTTCCAGGTAGTGTTGGCCACCTATGAGAAAGAGGTTGTGTTTACATGATGCATTCACCCACGTATAGCTGATTTTACAAGACACCAAATCATGAATAAAGGCAAATATATGTGTCTCAGGATAATGTTTCAGGATCCAGTCTGGGTTGGTCACAGGGACCAGCAATTTAGTCTTCTAAAGCTTTCGGACTCCTGCTGGAGCCCTTCTTCAGGGAACCTCTTTTGCTAGAGACACACACTCTTCTAGAGACAAGTATCCCGAAGATGGGCTCCAGCACATGTCTGAAAGCTCAGAAGACTAAACCTCTGGTCCTGGTGACTGACCCAGATTAAATCCTGAAACACCAATTCATATACCAGACCATCCAGTCAGAGTCCATCATCTCCAGCCTGCAGATGATGGGGTTTGGTTTCTTGAGCTTGTAGAGTATGGTGCAAAAAGTCCATATTATTGAACAAAGTTTAAATCAAATTAGTGATAGTATTGGTACTAGTATTAATGTCATGATTAATTGGGGGGCACACAATTTTATTTATTATTTCATGGTGTCATGGGTTCACAAAGTTTAAAAACACTTTCCTTAGGCTGAAATGTGGCTGTCTTGTTTGCACTTCAGCGTGTCTTATGAGCGTATTCAGACCAAAACAGTTGGCCAAATTGTTAGATTCTAAATTTATTGTTATTTGATTTTTACTGCCAGGGAAGGGAAGGAAGACTTGTGGAGTTTTCTGCCTGATCTGCCAAAGTGACTAAAACTGCATTGAGTTAGGGCGGGAGTGGGCCAGCATGGCAGGCTCAGGAAATCTGAGAGTTGAAGTCCACAAGACATTAAGGGAACATAGTTCGCCACCTCTGAGTTAGGGAATGAAAGCATTTGCTTCACTTCAGCAAAATGTTTTTGACCAGGTCTGTCTCAAAGCAAAATCCACGATGTTACTATGACTCAAATGCAGAAGCTCCCCAGGTAGAACAGAATAATTATAACTCCCCAGAGAATTAGTAGAATCAGAAAATCTTTATGTCAAGATCTGTAACATTTGATGCATGTACATTTTGCTGAGATAAATTTGGTTACATGCTCAGTTCAGTGCTAAGTTAAACAACAGGAGGCAAGAATATTTAATGTGGATAAAGAGGAGTATTACTTATGGCCGTAAATGCAGGAAGCTGAACAAATGGATATTTAAATTGAAAATGGAAGAAATATCCTAGCTATCCCAGGCTTATGGGGGAGAATAGTACAGTTCTGAAAGAAAAATCATCATATTCTTTGCCATTCAAAAATGGGTCAAATTTCTATAAAGCATATTATTATAGTTTAGAATGTCTGAAATACAGCAAACATCAGTGCTCTGGAAATAAAATTCACTTTAGGTAGGCATTTTTATTTTTTAAAAGACTCTTTTAACTGCATTGATGGTAATTCAGAACCATTTTTTTTAAAAAGAAGGGCCTGAAAGATAAAATCCTGTTAATTTATTAGAAGAGAGAGATGCATTTTCATTCCTTTCCTCAAAGCCGAGAGCACTTATGGACATTTCAAACGTCTGTTGTGTACAATCTGTACTTTGAAATCTATGATTTGCATAGCATTGAGTTTCATCCAGCACCACCTTGCGAAGGTCCACTTCGCTTGTCTGATTTGGACAAGATAATTTAGAAAGTGCCTACTGATTGTCCAATTCTGTATAAGATTCACAGCATTTGGACAAAATGACAAACCTCCCGGCAGCCCTTGGAAGTTCTTTTTGATAAGAAAAAAAACAACAACACCTCGCTGTAAGATATAATCAGTAGTGGTAATGTCTATCAACTGGAGTTGTGGGTTCTTTATATCCAGAAACTTTTAGCATGGGGTTGCATGGTTTATTTGATTGTCTGGTACATTGTATAGGTAGCGTCTTTACTTATGTCCATTTCTTTAATGGCTGTTTGAAGTTACAATGGTGCTGAAAAAAAGTGACCTACGACCAATTCCCATACTTGCAGGACCATTACATCTTCATGGTCAAAATTCAGGTACTTGGCATGTATTTACAAAATTTTCAACATCCCTGGGTCACATGATCTCCATTTATGGCCTTCCCAGGAGGCTCCCAACAAGCACAAACAATGAGGGGAATATGGATTCACTTAATAACTGCATGATTTGCTTAACATCCATGGAAAATAAGATTGTAAAGCTAGGCATCACTTACTTAACAACCACACTGCTTAGCAACAGATGTTCTGGTCCCAATTGTGATTGCAAGTTGAGGACTACCTATAGAACTAAATGGGTTTTGTGGTCTTTTTTATCTCTACAATGTTATGCTGGTAAGCTAATCAAAGCTTCATATTCTAGTAAGGTTTTGTCTCCAGTTGCTAGGAGTACCCAACTTCACACATGTGTCATTGTTTTTTATTATCTTATAGCAACAGTTCCCAAATTATGCACTGTGGAACTCCAGGGCACCACAGCAAATTCACAGGGGGACCCTGGGATATTTTACTACTTAATAAACAGAATTGTTCGTGAGTTTACTGTGGTGCTCCAAGGTGCTGAAGTGCACAGTTTGGGAACCACTGGGGTCACCACGAACAAATTACTGAGATGCTAAGGGCACCACAAACTGATAAAGTTTGAGAACTTTATTGTTTTAGAGTGTTTATTTTTGCATTATTTCTCTACGTTTTCTTACTTTGTTATACATTGCCCAGAGCTGTACATTTGGAGGAGTTAACAAATATAGTAAATCAATAGATATAATTTCTGATGTATCTGATCACCTTCTGACATGTGATTGACCGGACCTTGTTTCATCATCTGTTCTAGAAATAATTCAGCATAAACAGATAATGTTTCTCAAAAATATTCTTCGTGCCTAGAACATTAACAAGATTTCCAGAATCTAAGATAGATGCTGCTAGCCTCGTAGCCTTCAGATGTATTAGGACAGTGGCTGCCAACATTTATCTAGGATGGCTATCAGAGAGTACCAGTTTAAGGGATGCTGGCCTAGAAGCTGATGTCTTGTAATGATTGCAAAGGTAATAATGTAAAAGTTGGAGAGGGGGAAACTGTAATGTAAAAGTTGGAGAGGGGGAAACTGTAATGTAAAAGTTGGAGAGGGGGAAACCGTCTTCTTTGTTGCTACTGAAAAACATGTGCAATATTATTGTCTCCAGGAAAAAGCTGAGCCTGGAAAGCAGAACAAACCACCCTTACTAGGGGATTATTGCAAAGATTATTAAGGCAGTTTCTGTGAAAATTGTAATACGGTACAAGTTCCCTAGGATAACATTTTGCATCCAGAGACATGCCACCTCTGAAATTGAAGCTCCAATGCAGTGACTTAGCACTTTTTTTAAATTGAACTATATTTAAGAAATCATTTAATTTCTCAATTAAAACCTATCAAAACTGGTAGCTCTTATCATGTCGGGTGTGGTAATTCTATGCATTTATTACATATCACAAATAAAGCTTCCTTCCACGTAAGCTACGTTTCAGTTGCCCAGAATTTAAGGTAAAGGGGGGTAAACATTTTGTCTCACTTACTGATCAGTTGCATAATGTCACACTTTACAATCAACATCAGTGATGGAAATTTCAGGCCAAATTACTATAATTAACTGAGAGCTTCCTGTATTTGCTTCATCATTTATATAACTTCTTGTGCCCTTGTCCTACTATTTTTTTTTACTAAATTTACTAATTTACTAAAATGCATCAGTATTTTGGCTTTTTTGCCTACTTAGAATTTTATTATCACTTCATTGCTTTTTTATTGAGTTTGGCAATATCCTTTATTTATTCATCAGATTTACATCATGCCTTTCTTCTTGGAATTCTGAATGGCATACATAGTACTCCCTCCTCCAATTTTTTCACCCAATAAGTCACCAACTGGTCTGCAATGTCCTATCTCTGATGGATCCAAGGCAATGTGGGAAACGGATGGTGTTAAGGAGTCATGGCCTCATGATGTAAAAATCATGATTTACCTATTGTGTTAGATGTCAGAATGAAAGTATGCAAGGGTGAAGTTTTTAAAAGATTAAGTATTATTCTGCTTATGATGTTCGTTTTCTGGAATAACATTATTTCAAAGAAACAAGGATGACTCCAAACTTGTTAGTATTTTGGAAGACTATTAAGTTCTGTTCTCTCAGAGTGTTTTGAGAGATGGAACAGATATATGATTTAGCTGTTTCTGAAGTTGAGAGAAGGCACAAGTTGGATTGATGGTAAATCTTATAATTTATTATGCATTGTGCTGCATTGTTGCATTATTAGTTATTGTTGCATTATTAGTTATTGTTCATTATTGATTTATCTTTTATACTTTTGATTGAATTTCTGATAATGGAAATAATAAGCCCTTAGGTTTGGGAAGGGATGTTAAACACCATAAGAGTTCTAGAAAACAAACAAGCAAACAAATGCATCCAGGATTTAGGTAACTAGTAAGTAGCACAAAAGTATTAGTCACAAGAAAAGATAAAGTTTTGGCTTGCTAGCTTTCCAATTTGGGAGTCATTCAAATATATATTTTACAGAGAAGTTTTAATACTTCATCTTTAAAAAATATTTCTGGGATTTTAAATTTGATCTACTTGTCAAATTATTCATAAAGCAGTACGTCAAACCCCTAAGAGTAGCTCTCAGTGAAGAAAGCTAGTGTCACATAGTCAGGTTTATTGCAAGCAAAAAGAGGTTAAGTTACCAAAATGTTGAAAATGGATTGTAACCCTCATTTGTCAGTGATTATGTTAAAGCAAGGTGATGTCTTTGATCCTCTAAGTCATGGGTGTCAAACTCAGTGATGTCACTTGACATATAGTGATGTTTTTTTGCCTTTGCAGAGCTGGGGCGGGCATGGCCTGCATGTGACACATCCGGCCCATGGCCACCAGTTTGACACCCCTGCTTTAAATTCTCATGATTAACTGGGGAGCTTGACACTCACATATGAGATATAAAAGGAATGCCCACCTGTGCTTATCTTACAATACTTTGGAAACATCCATTTGCATTTGTAGACTCAGAGAATTTTGGAAAACAATGTTTGTGATAAAGAGGTTACAACACAGCTGCTTATAAAAAGGAACCTGTTTCCCATGTTTTGCTGGAAAGATTATACATATACCTTTATCTACATATCTCTTAGGCCTGTTCCATATTCAAAGTGGGGGGGGGGAGATTTGAAACACGTCTACTCTTGCAAATCCCAATATACCATGAGTTTTCTGGAAGTTATTTTAATACTGAGCTGAATTACTTCAGGAAGTTGATTGACTCAGCTGCTACTGCTGAGGAAGCAAAGAGGCAATCAATTAGCTTCATTTCCTCCAGCTCCCCATTGTTGAAAGCTCTCAGCTTGTCCTGCTTCTTAGATCTGGGATTGTCCCTCCCATCCTGATTGAAAGCATTTCAGGATGCTCCAACACCATGCCCAAATTTAGCTTGTTATTCTTCTCGGGCCTGCAAGAAAAGAAGTGGGGTGTTTTCTAGGTGCTGTGTGCTCCACTGTGGATACGCTGGAGGGGATATCAGGTAGCTCAAATGGGGAAAGTCAAGAGCATTGTAGGGTACACAAAAGCAGCCAACCATTGGTGGCCGCTAAGTAGAAAATTCCTTAACATGCTTAATTCATCCCATATTATGGGTTCCTGTAGCACTCCAAATAGGACTGCATGGAAGACTTTCATAAAACTTTCCTTACATGTTTTGGCTTCAGACTAATCTGGAAACAACTTGAAGAGACCAGGTTTAAATTGACAAAGAATTCACAAATGCAGAAAGCTGCAACTTTATCCAACTTCTGGAAGATGGTCACAGTTTCTTGGAAAAGAGATAGAAAGAATGGCCTATTCTCTTAACTTTATCTGTAAATTAACATAGTTTTAGTAAAGTTATACTTCAAGATCAAAGTCTGTGCCGCCTTCCTTGCTGGTTAGAACGTATCTTCTAGTAGCAGAATTTCCTAAGCTGGAGTCTTCAGTTTCCACAATTCCCAATTCAATGGTTATTTAGACCCCAGAATTAAGAGGATAGTTGGAAGCCAGGAGATTGACTAAAGCTAGATATACATTTAATTTAATATATACCTTATGGTTTAATATTGAAAACAAGCATTAAGGTAATTGCACTAATGCATATGATCTTTCTGCTTTATTATATCATCTTTCTTCTTTATCATTTGCAGTGCATAGAATTAGAGCCTGTACTTTGGGTCTAAAATTGGATGACACCTGACTCTAGTACTCTCTTCAATCACCCATGTGGAAATGCTTATAGGCTGAGAAAATACTGAAACGTTGTATTAGGATAACTTCTGCCTGCTAAACAGTATTTGTTTGTAACTTGGAGTGTGTTAGTCATTTCAGGGCTTCTATCCCACATATTTGTCCTATTGCCAATGAAATTTCTGCATGGCACAACATATTGCCTCATTCAGCAATCACAAGCAATTAGCATCTAATTTCTTTCTTTTTTTTTAAAGGGCTGGTTCATTTTTCATTTTTTTGTAGCCATTTAGAAATAGAAGTAGAGCCCTGAAACTGGAAGCGTGGGCATGTTTTAAAATTCAAATGAAAATGGGATTTGCAGAATTCTTAAAAGAATCAGTGAATTGTACAAGAATGCCTTTAACAAATGCTGCTAGTCTGCAGACTACATGGTGCTTAACCCTGCATTAGCTTAAGACGATGTAACTGCTGTACAACATAGAGTGCAGGGCTAATGCTACTTAATCTCTACTAAACCTACCCAGCATATATTAATAATATATATCCATGCTGTTACTGTATAAATATATAAAATGGGTTACCTCCCAACAAAAAGAGGGGAACTTCCTGAGGAATAGTATAATATTAAAAACATTGTCCCAACAAATAAATATTTATTCGTAATATACTATATCTTGTTAACATAAAATTAAAAACAATAGAATTGAATGAAAAATGTATGCAATTTAAGCTTCAGCTAAATATGGTTGTAGAAGTGTTTAAACATTTGAAGAATTTGAAAGTAGGTCCTTTAAGTCCTTAGTTGTTTCCAGCAATGAATAGACCTCTCTATAATCTGATTCTGGGGAGCTCCATGGATTTCTCAGGAAGTCTGGAAGATGAAACATCAAAACAGCTGCCTAGAGCACAACTGGAGAAAGACAAAGAACAGTTCCAACAATTGTGCACAATCCTCATTAGGCCCACATTTGGTATTAAGCTCAGCAAAATATAATTATTTTTCTACTCCTCATCACAATAATGACAATTAACTTCCTTTTTTAAAGATTGGACCATTTTAGAGAATGAGGGGCATGATAAACATCCAAAGTTATGTCGAGTATTTTAGGAAATTAACAAAACTTAATTAACAAAATTAACCTGGATTCATTTTAAGCTGGGTTCTGGGATGAATAGATTCTATTGCATTGGTTGCAGTGATGGCAAATCTTTTCGGCACCAAGTGCCCAAGCTGAAACGTGCACGCCATGTGTGCAAGCATGCACGCCAGAGCGCTAGAAACCGAAGACCAGCTGGGTGGCACGCATGTGTGCGCCGGCCACCTGGTCTTTGTGCATGCTGGAGCACCAGAATCAGGTCTTCAGGTTTCCAGCACTCAGGTGCACGTGAAGACCAGCTGGCTGGCACACATGCGCACTCCAGAAACCAGAAGAGCAGCTGGCTCTGCATGCTATCTCTGGCACACATGCCATAGGTTTGCCATCATGGAACTAGGGTATCTCACTTTATTATTTGGGAAGAGTCTGAATTTATGAGTTTAAAAGAAGTGGCCTTTAACATCAACTCCTGTATATTAAATATACAACACCCCTGGTTGGCCAAGACCACCCAGGAGGTGATTTGTGACTGGATTCAAATAGTGGTAAATTCAATCTTGAATGAGTAGAGTGGTTTCACTTGCCTTGTAATAGGCAATGGTATATCACCTCAAGTAGACATCTCTAGATTCAGCATTCCAGATACATTTCAAAATGTTCCCAACCTCCCTTTTTCAGGAAAACTGAAACAGCTATAGTTGTAATGGACCCTGGTGAAAGTGTATTATCAGAGCCCTTTCCATGTGCCTTCAGGCATTATAGCACCAAAATGACACTGATTATGCTTATGAATTATTTCTGGAGGGACAAGGATTTTTTTTATTTTTTTTATTTTTTTTTACATTTATATACCGCCCCATTCCGAAGACTCGGGGCGGTTTACAGCTTATAAGCAATACTCTTA
>JANHFL010008466.1:236233-246793 GCA_032468155.1 Oxyrhabdium leporinum
TCTGCTTGCATTTTTTTTTCAGACCCCCCCCCCCATTTTTTTTTTTGCTTCAGTTGACTCAAGCCCTTTCTCTTACTGGTTGGGATTGTCTGGACTTTTGCTCTCACAGCCACTGTCTTCTTTTATATTCCATTCAGATATGTATCACTCAAGCAGTAGCTTCTGCCTGTCCTAGAAGACCATCCTCCATTCCTCACTATTGACCTCAGGGATGGCAAATCATGGCCCTTTTTATGACTTGTGGACTTCAATTCCCAGAATTCCTGAGCCAGCCATGCACAGATTCTACCTGCACTAACTAGCTTCTTAGGTTCCAATTTGCAGGTGATTCCGCAAAAGTGTATTTTTTGTCTCTGCAACTGCTTATTTTTTTAAGTTGTACACTTGGCAGTGAGAGTACTACAAAGAAAAAAACACCATTGACATTAATAATTACAGGTAACATTTTCCCCATGGAATGTAGTTCATCCTTGTCTATGGAAGAGGATTAAAACTTTTAGGCCCAACCCTAGCAAAACTGAATGGGTATGTATTCAAGGATTTCCCATTTTCAGAGATCATCCAAAATTAGTTTTCTATAACGTTGTACTACTCCAGGTGAAACTGATATGCAATTTGAAAGTCTTAAGTTGTCAACTGTTGCTTGCTGTGGCCAGGGGAGCCTTTATATAAATTAATTTGTTTTTATGATTTTTCCTGGATTAGGACACCCTTCTCATAGTCACTCATACCTTAACTGTGTCTCAAGTGGATTACTACCATACACTATATATGGGGCTGCCTTGAAAATAGATACATGTCCAAAAAGTGGTCTGCAAGTACAATTAACTCTAATTATTCAGAATAGTTATGTTCTGTAAAGTTGCTATGAACACTGAATTAGTGAATTAGTGTTCAATTTTACAGAACCGCTAGAACCATTGATCCTAGGGGAAATAAAAGTCTCATACCATTCAGTATGAGAGCTGAAACAAGAAGGCAGAACATCACCTTGTTCAGCCTAGGAATGTGTACATTGCACAAGCCAATGTTTTGGTCATTCCATAGGCCCACAGATGACTGTGAAAACATCATAACTATTAATTTTGGGGTTGCAAATAAATTTCAATTTCACCCGTAAGACAGCTTTACTTCCTATGCTGTACTATCTATTATTTTCGGATTGTCCTTTATGGGCTCAACAACATCAATATTATCTTGGCCATCCGGTAGAAGTGGCACGCTTGCAAGACTCAAAATTCCTTATTATAAGAAATGCAATTTTATGGGACCTTGGAGATGAGCCTTTTCAGTGGCTACTGCTTCCATTTGGAACCATTTTCCCCCCTTAAAGTTCATGTGGCATAACTCTCTTGTCCTTGAAGACTGCTTTAAAACTTGCATGTATTATAATACTGTAAACTTCTAAGAATTGCTATGGAGAATCAGGCAGGCCATAATTCGATAGATTTAAATAAATAAGGCTGTAGTGAAAAACTACCCATCTTGCCTAAAGACTAGATCTTCAACTTAGAAAATAGCTGTGGTGGTAAGAACAATCTATCTTGATTCATCCTAATTACTAAATGCTATTCAGGAAGCTCAACTTCTGATTACATCACATAAGAATATTACATTGTTATTACTTATCTTTTCAAAATCACAATGAGAAGATTTTTTTTTAAAGTAGAAGTGTTTAACATTTGTTTTGGAACAGAATGTAGTAAAAAAAATGCATAGGTTCCATAGTAAGAAGTATCTGTGGCAAATCTTATGCAGATAGATTCATGGGTTTTTGTGCAAAGGAGTGATAGCAAGAAATAATAGTGTCCCTTTATGAATGGATTGGAGCTGACAGAAGTTGAGGGAAAGTGTAAGATATTAACTCATCCATCTTTTCCATAAAATATATACAGTCTTTAAACCAGTCAAGTAGACAAGACAGTCACAACATATTTTACAACAAAATAGATGGCAGGGAGAAAAGTGAGGCAAGCAAATCCTTATAGTTGAAGAAAAGATTCTCTTCAATGCACCCTCCCCTTTCCATCCTAGCATTTGAGAATGCTAGAAAGTGCCAAAAATGTGTTTTCTTTTAAAGCCTTTCATGATAGGTAAGGCATTCCTTTCCATTCAGCAGACTGACATCCTGTGACAGCACTTTGTGGATTATTTTGCATTGACAATAGAGTAATCTAGAGACGTAGCTCCAACTAAGCTAAATAAAAAAATCTGAAACACTCCATTCCACTTTGTATTTTAAGTTTACATTTAGGCAGTGTTCTAAACTTTTTGGGTATTAGACTGAAGCACATTTGCTTGGGAGCAATTCACAATTTAAAATCAGTCATAGTGATTTTTAACTCAAAACAATATGGCTTGGATTTGGCTGCAAATATTTTACAAATAGAGCAGAATGTTGCAAAAAACCAAAGTAATACAAAAGGACGTTGCCTGCTTCTGATTCTTTGTTGAATGAGTCTGAGGGAGACTGTGCTCTAGTTTAATTCAATATTCACCATACACTTTTAAAAATAACTGATGTTAAAAATAAATATAAAGATAAATGGTCTTGCAGACTGTTCTAAAGGCAAGATGATTCTTGAAATGAAAAACAACAACAACATTTGGGTGTGTTCATTACTTTACCTACTTTGGAATGGGTAGGGATAAACCATATGTGTGCCTGCAATTAGACATTATGATTTCCAAAGTATTTACTTACCATTTGCTGAACCATTGAGTAATTACCACAGCAAAATTGCACAATCTGTTAGCTCCGTCAGTTAAGTATGTTGCTGGACAGCTTGGGCATATGTACATCCTCAAGTCCACAGACTTTTATACGCTTATCTAGGGCTTAAGTATTTCATCACTTCTTTTTTTTACAGTTAAAATATTCTGATACAAGTAGAAGGTGATATTCATTTCTTCTAAGCTTTCATTAAAACTTCCTTATGATTTCTCTCACTTTAGTTTTTTTTGGCTCTAGAATTCTGATAGCTTTAATCCTTCGACAAAGTTTTATTATCCAATGGAAGATAATATACGTAGCTCAGGTTTGAACTATGGAATCCTTGATGCTCTTTGAACTTGGTTGTTTGCTCACAGATTTGTTTCGTTATCTGACTAGGTAACATCAGTGCTAGAAGGGAGTGGGGTTTGCTCTCTGTTTGCATGTAATAGCATGTTGTGCCAGTATCAGTGAAGTGTGGTTTTCTCCTCAGTATTCTTTGATCAGGGTATTTTTTCCCCCTACTTGACTGCCTGTTATTAAACTTTATTTATCTGGGTGTTGGCTGCTAGAGAGGATGTTTTCTGATCTTTTTGTTTCTTTCTTAGCTTTATTATTGCTTCTTTCAAATGGTGTGCAAATATGATTTATCTCTATGTGTCTATTGATGGCTATGATTTGTTTGAATACAAAGCTTTCAGGAATTTCCTAGCATTTTTTGGATTTAGCTTGGTCTAGGATTCTCAGTTTCCCAGCTGAAACTATGGTTGATTCTCTTAATGTGTTGTGAGATTTTATCATGTCTTCTAACTGCATGGATGCATTCTGCATGTCTTCTGCTTGCCTGTCCTATGTAGTGACTTGCTTATTATTTTGATTTACTTAAGATGTTTTGGAGGTCTTTCATTGATTTCTGTACTACAGTAATTGCTGTATGGTTGTAGTACTGTGTTGCTTGTTTCTGATACGTTTTTGATGTAAGACAGTGTTATCCTTTTCATACCTTGTGTTGATTGTGCTACAGTGGTACTAGCCAGGCACTTTTTTGATCAAATAGCGTAGGTATCCATTTTGTTGGGAAATATTGAACAGGTAGTCTGGTAAGTGCCCAATCACTGACAGTGAGATAGGGCCCGGAGAGCAATATAACTCCATATGGCAAGAAGGGTAAATAATCCTATATGTGCCTCTTCAGCATTTTCAGTTCCTTCTTGCAAGTGATGTATAAAGACAATTCATAAATGAATTCCTCATTTGGTTGATTGCTGCACCATAACATGTTTAATTCACTTGAGAGCTGAAAGAGATAACCAGTTCTAGAAAGCACAATGCCAAAGGGGACATGAAAGCACTCCATTCTTATTCCTACCAAGCTTTCTAGTGGGGTAACTTGAGAAAAACTGAGTTCCCAATATGGAACTATTACAGCATTGATAATGCCAAAGTGACAAGATGTCACTTTGCAGTATGTTCTAAAATATGATTAAAGTTAATAATTCGGTAATAGTAAAATAATATGCTAATCAAATAGGAAGGAAAAGCAGCTGCTCTTCTAGAAGGAGGATCATACCCAACCAAAATTCTCCTTTACTTTTATATATTCCCAGTAGATGCACATAATACATCATTATCATTATGGAAAAAACTTACTGTAGTAGTTAATTTCTAAAACAATCAGCTACATTTTGTGGTCATAAATCCATGAGTCTGACTTATTCTTCTGGTTTCATATGGAAAAAAGGGCAGAATGACTGTGATAGGCCAAAATTAGATATATTAAGACTTTATTACTCCTCTCCCTTGAGTTGCCTCATTTAATGAAGAAATGTAACATCACATAAAAACTGTTACATCATCATGAGAGGCACATGATTAAAGAAAGATAAACGAAGAGCTTGAAATGAAAAGAAATAGAGGTTACCAAACATTTTCTAAAGGGTACAGTTTTTTAAAATTTGATTCTGAAAAGGTGTATGGGAGTATATGAAAATGTGAATATTGCACTAACAAATATATCTTTAAAGTTGCTAAATATTTTTCTGGGATCACAGGTCTGTTATTGTTTTAAAAATACTTGCAGAGAGTGGCTACCCTCATGGATGATGAAACACCTTTTTGGAAATAAATTTGAAGCACGACATGGTGCTATTATTTCAGGCAGATCAGGAGAAGAGTTGGTCAATGGCTCCGTGCAGCCACCTGAGTGGTATTTGGCTGAAGCACAGCTGCAGCAGGACAGGCCTGAGGCTCCAAGTGGGGAAAATATGCAGCTGCAGCTAGTAGGCAATGAGGAAGAGGAATTGCCTTCTGCACCTGATCCGAGAACACAAGCAAAGCCAGGAGCAGCAAAGTTCAGCCTGATTACTTGTGAGGAGGCAGCCTTGCTTCTCTTGATGGGCAGCAGCAGAAGCTGGCTATTTAACACAGAAGACAGATGGAGGAGATGTTGGGGACAATGAGAACAAAAGGACATAATAGCAGTGTTCCAATATCTAAGGGGCTGCCACAAAGAAAATGGGGTCAGCCTATTTTCCAAAGCACTTGAAGGTAGGACAAGAAACAAGAAACAATGAATGGAAACTAATCAAGGAGAGAAGCAACACAGAACTAAGGAGAAATTTCCTGACAGTCTCCAATTAATCAATGGAATGTCTTGCCTTCAGTAGTTGTGGCTCCGTCACTGGAGGTTTATAAGAAGAGATTGGACAACCACTTGTCTGAAATGATAGAGGGTGTCATGCTTGAGCAGGGGATTGGACTAGAAGACCTCCAACTCTGTTATTCTGTTAAAAGTGCAATGAAGTAAAAAAAAGAAAAATAGAAAAAAGATACAAAGATATAGCAGTTATAAATTAAACTCTTACTCTGTGTTTACAACATACCTCTTTTCTTTTTATATTCTATTTTATTTAATTATGAAATTAATTTTTTTGTTTCACAGAAAAAGTCAAGGGGTTTCCAGTTAGTAGTCAATGTAGATTTTTTTTTTTTTAAAATCTAATCAAAATCTAATCAAAATCTAATCAAAAAATCTAATCAAAGACAACTCGGTGAGTTCCATCATTTTACCAACCTGTCCTCCATTGTGGAAAATGCCAAATCTTTCCATTCCTATGCATACAATAATCTTGCTGCAGTTATCATGTACAAAAATCAAGTTCCATGACTTTTTTCCCAACTGTTTACCAATCCGAAAAGAAAGCCTCTGGTTTCAATTGTGTGTTAATCTTTAAAGTTATCTGAATCAGTGTATATTTGAATCCAGAATTCTCAAGCTTTTTTACCTATCCACAAACATGATAAAATGTCCCTTCTTATTGTTTGTATTTCCAGCATAAATTTGAAGTGCCTTTATACATTCTATATATTTCTCTGGGTGACAAATACTAACAGTATATCATATAAAACATTGCTTTAAGTTTATAATATAATGTACATTTCAATTCTTTCAGCCACATATTTTTCCTGGTTCTATTAGCATATTATGACCAAAATTTTAGTCCACTTTATCATGCATTCTTTCACTATTTCACATTTAAATAAAAGTGCACACATTTTAGCAACTATATATTCATCATTTGTACATATTTCTATTTCAAACTCAGACTCTAAATGCCCCAAACTATCAATTGTTTCATCTACTTTAAATCTAACCTCTGTAAATAGAAAAAACAATTGACAATTATATTCCACAGTAGCCCCATACCAATGAACATGATATGCTAGCATGATCACTTAGGATGGTGCTGAAGTCAGTTTCTGGGCACGTGGATCTCAATTCACCCAGCACTTCCCTTGTTCCCTTCTGTGAGCAAAGAAATTCTCTCACTTCTGAAATTTCCATTTCATGAGCCCCTCAGTGGGAGTTGACACGAAAGATTCTGCAAAGGAGAACCGAAGCCGTCACAGAAATTCCTACTTCTGAAAAAAAAATATAGTCTGGTTAAAAACAGCCCGCATTCATAGGCAGATGTCTCCAGTCGGCTGTAGTAGTTAGCATGCAAACACAGGCTTCCACATGTTAATCGGAAGAAGTCAGGGCACACCACAGGCTGATGTGTGAAGCAGAAATATCCTGCATCTGTGTGATGAGGTAATGCACACAGATGTGAATGCATTACTCCATTAAGATTCCTATGAGACAGCCTGTGTTAGTCAGCTACAAGTGCAGAAGCCTTTTATGCAGCCTTCTGTTCTCTGAATTAGGGAGTTTCTACTTGTGCGTTTGCTATAAACCAGTCTTCATATTTTTTTCCACCTCACATTATTTGTTTACCTATGATATTGAGGTAAAACAACTCTGGTTATCCCTGAATATAGATAGGCTATCCACTTTAAAAAAAATAAATTTCTTTAATTTTACTGATGAAAACCTCACTGCAACTCAAAACATTGCTGTCACAACCAAAACCACAGAGTGGTTTGCAAATAGTTATACAGATCTGTTAAGAAATGTTTCCCATGGTCTTATATCAGATAAATGTGTATACGATGCAGATTTGACAACAAATCTGTCAAAGTCTTTAAAAATATGTCTTGCAATCAGGCCGTTTTTCCCCTCACAAAGGTGAAATAGTATTGTAGTTTTAGATTATATTGTTTCATGTTGTTCTTGCCTGCATCCCCTTCTCCTTTTGTTTTATTGCCGACTTAAGCAGAGAGAACATCAGACGGCTATTATTTTCCAAGTGTGCTGCTTGTTAATCCGGTGACAAAAACAGCATGAGTCATGTAATATTGTGCTCCTGAAGTTTACCTTTTTAGTAATTGTTTTACACACAGACCCAGATTTTTTTTTGAAAGCTAGGATGGGGGAAGGGGGAGGAAACTAAACAATGAACATGTGTAAACTTAAGGATTGACAGGCTTTAGGCTTCTGCAGCTACATATCCTGGAAACGAGGGGGAAAACAGTGCTAAGAAAACAAATTATAGTTAGTGGATGTGAGGGCTCTGACATTGCCATCTGACAAATTGACCCCCCTGCTTGACCTTCTGCAATATGTTTCCACAGGTACTTCCATAACTCTCCAGCCAACTTTTAAAGATTTCCTGTTTGACAGCAGGGAGAAAGGAAGTTCCCCCATCACCGTGGAGCCCAGCACCCAACGTGAAACATCAGCATGCTTGAAACCTGTATAATTTATATCAGGTTTCATCGCCTACCCATACTCTCATGATGAAATTTATTTCTGCTGATAACGGAGGTTTTTTAGCTCTGCAGTGCTGAAGTCAGTGTGGCAAGATGTTTCTGTTGTTGTTGGAATGTGCGCTGGAGTGGACTGTGAAACTGATGAATGACCAACCGTGGCAGATTCATAATCCGGAACTTGGTGCAGCTGCGAAGAAACTAATGGCTAGCGGGGACCACAGAGGTCCCTAAGCTAATACCTGTCTCCTCCATCACAAATTGATGGCATTAAACAAAAAAGTTGACTCTTTTCACATCCTGCCAATCTAATTTTGGTGCCCCTGCAGCCATCTCAGTATCTAGTGGCACCAAGGGCAGTAAATGCAGCCTGTGGGATGGCTCAGATAGCATCTGTCATCTAGGCGTGCTGCTGTCTCGGCTGTCTGGCAAGAGGGGGACATTACTGGGCAGACATCCCCTTTGGCTGGTTGCTACAGGACGGCGGTGGCCCCATGCTGGTCTCTCTCTCTCTCTCTCTTTCTCTTTCTCCTCTGCATCTCTGGCTTGCCTTTGCCTCTTTGCGAAGCATATGGTTTCACTTTTCTCTTTCTTCACAGGGAACCAGGACAGTTGAGGCATAACTGCTTTTACTTGTTCCTCTCCAAAAGGTTGCACTGGAGGAAGAAGGTCCAAAAATAACATCAGTGTGAGAAGTCATTAGTCATTTTTCACTGTACATATGTTAACTTGACCCACCGTATGTTAATTCATGCAACATTGGCCTCACATATGGCTTCAATAGGAATCCCAACTGATACTTCCTCCTGCATGGTGCCTCATTACAGGCAAAACTTCCCAGAGCTTCATCATTAACACTTAGGTGAAGTTCGACTTCCAAATTACTTTGCTGGCCTGAGGTCGGGGGTAGGAGGGGGGGGGAAGAAGGGCAGAATGAGAATAAAATATAGAGGTTAAATATGCCAATCAAATCCTGCATTCAATCAAAGATAATAGGGATGAAACATGAGCATTTGATTGTATAAATATTTTCTTTGACATTTGCAGGATCCCGGCTATTCTAAATACTGTCTGTCCATATGAGAGGAGGGAGTGAAGAGAGGGGGGGATACAAAGAAAGTAAAAAGAGAGAATATGCATTAATCTGAAGCAGCATTCTGAATATGTTATATTGCAAAATTAAAAGCAGGCTAGATAACAGTTGACAAATAATTTAAGGTATCAGAAACTCTCAATTTACCCCAACGTGTGGACAATATAACTAGCAGATAATAGAAGCTGGCAGTTAATAGAACCTTAGGATTATTGTCCAAAAGCCTGCAGAGAGATAGAGGAGAGTTGCTGAGAGGGGAGAAAAATTGGCATTTGGCATACGTGCTAGCAATGTCCTCCCCTGAGGTGCCCAAAGATTGTTTGGCCATGAATTTTGGTAGGTATAAGGATGGACCTTTTTCAATTTTCAGCCACAGGAGCACATTTGGCTCCCAATGGCTGTTCCTAAAATGCTTGAGACTTTTATTTAATTATGACCCTGCTTAGTTATTGTATTGGCATGTTCTAGCCCAAGGGTGGGAGGAGGAGAAGGGGGAGGAAAAGTTGCAACTTTGTTTATATATGCATATGCGTTTAAGGGTGCTAAAGGGGCTGAGAAGGGAAAATAGATAGCAAACTGGAATAATTCACAGGTAACAATGTTATACCACATTGAATCAATTGGAGCACAGATGAAAAACAAACAAGCAAATCCTATCTACCAGTAGTAGCTCTCCAGGGCAATCACAGTCCATTCAAAATTTGAGGAAACCTTTGGTAAATTTGGTTTGTGAGCAGGTACTAACAGACTTATTGCCAGGTGGCTGATAGCTATAATTTGAATTTACCCACAGCGTTCTGGAGCCTTTCTGTAAAATTAAAACAGGTTTAAAATTCCCTGATTAAAAGGGGGAAGGTGAAAACAGAGGTGAGATGACCAAGGTTCTGAGTAGCTGACTGCCAACTAGCTGAATCCAGTAGGATGGCATAATAAGCAAAACTGTGCTGAGGACGCAGTCAGCTGCAGTCAGTTGTCTGTGTCACATGTGCTGGTTATCTCAACACAATAGATTACTACCAATATCTTTATAATTGATGTTTTATTAAAGGTTTTTTTAATAAAAAATATATATCATATTTAATATTTAATCATATTTAATCCCTATTGATGGGACAAAACGTATTTACTGCAATCAACCAGCACATGGAATCATCTAGACCAGAAGTCCCCAACCTTTGCGGTGGGCTGGTTGGGGGGGAGGAGAGGGGAACTAGGCCGCATGAGCGGTGGGCCGGCACATGCACGTGCACAGCTCCTTTGTGAGTGGTGATAGGCATGCATGCATGCAGATCAACTTACACAAGCAGCCAGCTGGTCCACCTCTTGCATAAGTTGAGGTGTGCACATGTTCTAGCCAGCCACTCGCGCAGCTCAATTCTGAATAGGTCACGACCTGATAGTGGGCTCTGGGCCCAGGGTCTAGGAGTTAGGAACCCCTGATCTAGACTGCAAAATTAAAGCAGAGGCTAATGTATTCAGGTACACCATAACTATAAACCAAATATCAAATATATATATCATAATTGATATATTCAATCAAACTAAAAAACTCTCTCTCTCTCTCTCTCTCTCTCTCTCTCTCTGTCTCTCTCTCTCTCTCTCTCTC